>JAWWMK010000021.1:5201773-5246986 GCA_035047105.1 Galeopsomyia nigrocyanea | reverse complement strand
CGGGTGCTATTTTGAGAGGAAAATCCTCTTGTACCAAGAGGAATCCTCTTGTATCAAGAGGATTTTTTTCTGAGTGAAGTATCAGAAGGTTGTTGTTTTTAAATTAAATTTTTTTTTTCATTAATTAAAAGTTAACTCGATACAACTATAGCGGGAGGGAAAAAGCTATGGCCTGTGTATTTATTTAACGCAACACTCTGGTTCTATGACCTACAGACCTTCTTCTATACTGCATTTATAAAGTATATTGATTTTTCTAAGCGTTATTAAGTATACATCTCATCCAATCTGCATGCTTAATACGAGCGTAACACTTTAATAAATATTTAAAAAGCACGAGTGAGAAAAACAGGAAAAAAAAATATCTAATTATCAAAGTATACGCGCGCGATGCAATAAAAATCGATGAGCAAAAATAACAAGCCTCAATATCAATTTTTCTTTTTCACCGCTAACGAACTGTTTGTTGTCTTTGCACGCTAAACTACGTGTTTTCACGAGTAAAAGTCAAGCCGACAATTTTCAAACAAGTACCTTGATATGCACAGTCGGACACGCGAACACACACAACGTGAAAACAAAAACACTCTTGACCCTTCTGTATCTGAGTACTACGACTTTGTCACATGAGAATTTATCGTGTAATGGATTCTCTCGGAGGATATTTTTTCAAAAAAAAGTTAGCCAGAACTTTGCAACTTTTCACTGTTCAAAAGCTTCTATGCTTTCTACTTTGCGTGCGTACGAGAAAATGTTTTATATTCAATTTTCGTGATTCAATTTTTATTTAATATTGTTTAACATTTCCAAGTCCGTAACTGGAAATTGATTGATTGAAGTCCGTTACTATTCACTGTAAAATGGAAACGTCATGCTCAATATCGAAACCTCTTGATTAGCGATAATGATATGAACGCTGCAAACTTCCAATTACACAGAAAGCTCGATAATCGTTCATGGTCATCGGAATTGTAATATAAGCAAAATTCATTTGAAATTTCACATTCATGAAAAAAAATTGCAATCCCTCGACTCTCCAGTGTGAAATTACGTCCTTTCTGAAGGGTCGTTTTTTCCCTTACACACGTGTGTAGTCAATTGCTTGTAATGGAATTTCAATTAAAACCACTCGCTCCGTTACTCGGAAAGTTCACATTCTCCACGCTACATTTCTCATTCGTCGCTCAGTGCAAAAAAAAAGGAAGAAAGCGTGCAACCTCGAAAAATAAAGGTAAGCCAGTCGAAAAAAAAAACAGCGAGTGTATAATCGAGTTTCATATATGTATAGCAACGCTTCGCTTTCGATGTCAACGCCCACCACCAACAGTATAAACCCATAAAATATATCTTTTCGTTAAAGTTAGAATTCATGTTTTCAAAGTTATAAATTATTCGCTATGGACACTCATACGCTGAACCGACGATAAATCTTCTAATTTATCAGCTTCGATTATCTATATATGCTAAACAAAAAAAAAGTCTTCTCATTTATGACAAACGTCGAATTAACTTCCGAATATCTTACCATATCGGTCGACGCGTACATAAAGATATAGACGATGAAAATCATTTACATAATTAGTCCCCTTTTATTAGAATTAAAAAGCAAACGTTTCGTTATCAAACGCTCTTCCACCGTCCGAGTCTTTCGTGCTCGCCAGTTTAATTCACGCGGCCCGCGCGCTTGATACGTGTGAGAATTCGGAATATTACAAACGACTTTTTTTATCTTTCGCGTCTTCCGGCACTGATTTTCCAACTGTGTGACGCACATCGACATTTTGATGTATATGTACGACCGAGAAGTCGATTATTATTACGGGGATAATAAATAATTCTTGCCCCTTTCATCCTCTTCGTTTGATGTAACTTCAATGGGAATATATGTTGCAATTATTGTGTCGCTTGTTATTTGCTTGCACGTCATTGTCAATACCTATGTCCATTTTATTTCGTATATTCGATAAAGTGTATTTTTTGTCAGAAGCTTTTTCACTTTAAGCATCATTTTGATTGTATCGACAGTATTATAAATAACATCAAGCACATAAAAAATTAAAATTATTTCAGACTTTTATTTTTAATTTTTGCTCGTATTTTTTTTTGAAAATAATTTTGTAACAAATAATTAATATCTCACAAAGGGAATAATATTTTAAAATTTGTATGCAATAATTACTTTGTCTATTGTATATTCCAATCAACCGGGGTATTAAATTATAAAGCATGCAACAGAAAATATTTTACATTTTGAATACCAGATGCACTTATTTTTCAGTAGAATAGTATTTGCATTATCGCACGATTGTAAAAAAAAAAAAATATATCGATCAACCCCAACAACCACTAACCAATAAATATTTTTCGATTCTCCCTACCAGACGCTGAAAATCCAGTGGCAGCAATGTGGTGGCATCGTATCCAGCAGAGTCGACCAACATACCCGAGCTCAAATCGCGGCGGCAACCTCGACCATATAGGCGGTGGCAACCTGCTGCGCCGTCGCAACCTTGACCAGATCGGTGGCGGCAACCTCATCAAGCGTAATCTCGATCAAATCGGCGGTGGCAACCTACTGCGTAGCTTGCCCGAATATTACGACGACTGATGAACTTTCATTTTTCTCTTTTCTTAAATTTTCTTAAATCATTTTTCTATTCTATCGTAGTGGAATAAAAATTATTGCAATACCCGAGTACATAAATCTCGTTTTTTCTTTACTTTCCCTTACCATGCAAGGCAAGGTTGTTTTTAACGTGATCATCATTCACATTTGATTCTCAATAAATGCCAGCAGTATTCGATCAATTATAATTCCCACCCACCCATGAATAAGAAAAAAAATTACCTCTTTTATACATACACAGCAAACACGTCGTGTCTCGTGGGATTGATAGACACATCCCGCAAACCAACAGCAAAAAAAAATAAAAAAAATAAAACTTCGTGTATTCCCTTGACCACCCGCGCGTTCGCGCGCTGTGGTTATGATTTATTTCCCAAACGTACCATACGTAAAACTAAAACAAAACCATCTGTCTATTCACGTGTGACTTGTCGACAGGTGCAGTATTGAAAGCCGAGGAAGCAGCGAGGCGAGAATTCGGCCAGGGCAAGCAGAAATTCGCCAGCCACAGGTGAGAATTCACGATTAAGTAGTAAGTATCGAGATATAGTCAGACATCGTCGTCGAGGGAGCTGTATGATAATAACGTCGTATATGCGTATATTAGCCTACTTTCTCACTCCCTCGAAAAAAAAAAGTGCGAGAGAGAGTGGCAATTACGCGCTGTGAGAGAAAAGTAACTTTGGCTGTTAGAACAAAGGGGAATTTCTTGTCGGGACGATGGCCTTTTTTTTTTCTTTCTCTCTTACTCTCGCGCGCGGGGCTCTTTTACTTTTATCGCGTGAGAGTTTCACGTTTTTCGCAAGCTGCTATTACGCCCGGAGGCTTTAATAAATACGATATGATCTTTCGGCGGTCATCAATTTCAACAAGTTGCTGCCGCCGCTCGCGTGATTTTTCAACGAAACCCGCACATTTATCAACGCGTGCTGTACCTACGTCAACATTTTTCTCGCGTACTGTAATCCTTTTTATTCTCGTTTCTTTTTTGTATCTCTCTTCACGCGTGTTCCAGTTTCAAGCTAATTGCGAGTATCGCATCAACTCTTCGTCTTATATCGTATTAGCGAGTACAAGTTGGCCGAAGTCTCCCGAGGGACTGTGAGCACTTTTCTCGTCACGTCATAAAAAAAAAAAACTCGTGATACCTACTTCAAAACGTGACTCAACCAACAAGCCTATGCTTTTCCCGTAACCAGGTAATTTTATGACGGGGGGTCGCGATTAATAATGAATGAGTGTTGCTCGACTTTCTCTCGTACATTCATATGCATGCGACGTGACATTGCTGTGGCACTGAATGACTATTAGATCAGACGATGATTATACATTCGGAATTCACTTGACCTTCACAGCTTTTACCGAAGTGTTTCGAAGAAAATGATTGATCGTAGAATACGTTGAGCTTTGAATTGTCCCTGAGGAAATTTAATGTTTTTCTTTTTGGTTGACACAATTAAGTTGCAGATACGACAACAAAATTCAGTCAATCTTATTACAAACGGTAATATTTCTAGATAGCTTAGAGCGAGTTAAACAATGCCATTGAATAAAAAGCACAAGAAGTAAAGCAACGCGCAGAAACATTTACAATAGAAATCCAAATAAAGCGCGCAGAGTGAATAACATTACCCTTCTTACGCAAATACTTCCTCGTCGACGACAATGCAACGTGAGTTTTTATGGGATTTCGCAGAGAGACGAATTAAAAAAAAAAGTCGATTCTCTGATTCAAGTAGGTAATTAGTCACAAGATAAACTTCCGTTAGAAGCTATATCCCTCCCTCCCTTCTATTTTTTTTTCTGTCTCGGAAGACA
Source organism: Galeopsomyia nigrocyanea (assembly GCA_035047105.1). NCBI lineage: Eukaryota > Metazoa > Arthropoda > Insecta > Hymenoptera > Eulophidae > Galeopsomyia > Galeopsomyia nigrocyanea. Next base: position 5,242,542 of record JAWWMK010000021.1, on the reverse strand, counting down.
CGTACTTATACACCTTATAGAGAGTCCACTGAGAGCAATAGTCGTTTGCGCGCGGCTGCGTAGGTCGATTCGTCGTGGGGAGAAAACTGCTCTTGTTGTTTTCTCAATCTCCGCTAATGTAAACGCGCCAGGCGAGTAACAATGTTATACGCGTTGCGCTTGATCTGTTTGTCTTCGCTCTCTTTCTACTTGGACTTAAACCCTTTTTCTTCGATTTACTTTGTATACACTCGTGGGAGACTCACCACTATACAGATTGCTTTATCTTGTTACAGTTAACTCGTTGTTTTCCCTTCTTTTTTTTTTATTCACTGAGTATAGATTCTTTTTTAGGGCGCGCTCGCTTTCAATTTATGAATTGATGTCTTTATCGTTAAAAGTTTCTCAATCGAATTTTTTTTTTTATAAAGAACAGTATGCTTTGTATAACACTAACGAGCCAAGTGAGAATAAATTGAATTGACCTGCACTTGCTTTCTAACGTATTTATTTGTCGTCTATATTGATAGTTTCTGGCCTGTGTGATAAATAATTTGATATTGATATTGCAAGTAAGAATTTTTTTCGCGCGACGTTTTTTTAATGCTAGATTTTTTACATTCTTCAAGAGCTTTTCAAGGCTTTAATCTCGTGGAGAATTTTATAAAAATTTTGTAAAATGTTTGGTTTATCTCTAAATTTTTTGCATAACTCTAAAGCTTTTCGAGACTTCAATCCCGTTAAAAAGAAATAATTTAAAAATCAAATGCAAATATTTCACAATATGAAATTCAAAATTTTCTCATCATATAAAATCGGTAAAATCCCAAATCTATATACATAATAAAGTTCCTCTTTCGACGCGCGCGCGCGCGCATAAATCAATAGCTGAACCAATCAAAACTTTATAACAAGCGTCGCACGCGCATTGCAATGAAAACAGCTCATCTCCCACTTATGATTGCAGAAAAGGCTACTCGGATCAGATAATCTTTCCAGCGGAGCTGATCGGTTTGCAGAGCAACGGCAAGCGCAACTTCGATGAGATCGACCGTGCTGGTTTCTCCGACTTCAACAAGCGCAACTTCGACGAGATCGATCGCGCCGGTTTCTCCGACTTCAACAAGCGCGACTTCGACGAAATCGACCGCGTGGGTTTCTCGAACTTCGGTAAGCGTAATTTCGACGAGATCGACAGAAATGGTTTGTCGACCTTCAAGCGTAATTTCGACGAGATCGATCGCAGTGGATTTGGCTTCGACAAGAAGAGGAATTTCGACGAGATCGATCGAAACGCATTGTCGACTTTCAACAAGCGAAATCTAGATGAAATCGACAGAAGTGGTTTCTCGGGCTTCAACAAGAAACGAAATTTCGACGAGATCGATCGTTCGGGTTTCTCGGGCTTCAACAAGAAACGAAATTTCGACGAGATCGATCGTTCGGGTTTCTCGGGCTTCAACAAGAAGAGGAATTTTGACGAGATCGATCGTTCGGGTTTCTCGGGATTCAACAAGAAGAGGAATTTCGACGAGATTGATCGCAATGGATTGTCGACGTTCAGAAAGCGCAATTTCGACGAGATCGATCGCAGTGGAATGCCAGGCTTCGCCAAACGCTCGATTTCATCATCGAGGAGCAAGCCGGCAAATCAACGAAGACGTTGAACTACTTGATGCGACAATGACGATGAAAGCGCCTCACTGACACGACACGAGGGGACAGAACAGAGAGAGAGAGAGAGACGCCTCATTCGAACTGATATTGATGCTCGTTGTTAGATTATCTCATGAATATTTATTGGAATTTTCATTCTATTCGCTCACCCTCTCTCTCTGCGCGAGCACACACATACACATGCAGATGTCCACGTGGAATCGTCAAACATAAGAATTTTTTCTTTTTTTTTTCCTTTTTTCGTTGGGATTGAGAATGTTGATTGATGATATCGATTGAATTGTGTATTTGACTAAGATTTTCTTCTGTTTTCTCAAATGAATGTACTGCAGCTAAAAGATAATATCTGTGTATTTTAAGATCTGTTTCTATATGAATCTCAATTGTTATATTGTAAGACTTGTGAGGTAACGCTGAAGCACAAATTTCGAAAAAAAAATAGCTTAGTTAACGTATGATTGATGTTGCTTTTGAACTTTTTTCAATGATAGTTAAGTTAGACTATATGATATACATTTTTTATGAGATATATATATTGACGGTTGAAATGTACACTGTTTTATACTATATTTTACTTTGAAAGACAAAAGTATTTTGTTGTAAGTTATTAAGATGTTTAAGAGTTTGAAAATAATGATCTCGATGTTAGTTTAGCAGTAACGTTGCAATGTATTACGAGAGTTTTGAAACCTATTGCGTTGGAAAATGATAATCTTTGGCAGCATTATGTATGTTTGAAGATAATTAATTGTAAATTGTAACCGATCCTACAATAAATGCACTACGTCTTGTTTATTGTATCTTGCAATCTTGAACAACGAAGTAGATTACGGTTGATTTGGTAGTTGACGACTTAAAAGAGAAAAAACTGAAAGATATTTAGTTGAAATTTTCGACAATGTTTTAGACTGAAAAAAATATTAGTTTTATTCTTTTACGAAAAGAACTGGATATTTTGATCATTGTGTGCGATGGACATGTAGAATGATTCAAAACAAAATTATATTTTGGCAAATTAGTTTACATTAGTTAAATGCCTTTGTATACAAGAATTTTTACAAACTCGAAAGTACATTTCAGTGAAGCTCCCTCTCGTCGCATCAGTGAACGCACAAATGCCAAAGAACAAAACTCTTAATTTTAATCGTGCCAGATCACTTAAGACTAATATATTCATCAATTGATTCGTTAAAAAAAAAGAAAATTTATTTCAAAAGAAGATATACTCAAACTAAGAAAATACACGTACAAAAAAAAAAGAAAAAGATACTCATCCAGTTATTTCTCAGGCACACCAGTATTGAAAGTATATTTAATCACAAGATAAATTTACCAAAGTTGTATCTCAAAACTTCCGCGAAAGTGTGAACTTAAATTTAAAAAAAAAACTCTTTTAAAGATTTGTCGAGAGCCGTACAAGTATAGCGATTAAGGGAAACGATTATACATTAGAGATTTCACGCGAGAGAGAAAACAAAAAAAATATATTGAAAAACACCGTCAAAAAAACTTCATGTGTCTTCTTCGTGTATAAACGCAATGGCCTGTCAAAGAAAAAAAAACAAAAAGATCAAATAAAATGGACTATCTCAATTATTTTGAAATTGAACTTGATTTTTTTTTCTCGCGATCGATTTACCTCACGTACACATCCAAGTTGGTCGAAAACCAATGGGTTTATCATTCACCGGACTGTGTCGTTGTTCCTCCAGTAAGGTAACTTCGGGTACGATGAGAGGCGAATGAGCACGTTTGTTGTTGCTTTTGGAGTGCATCGACGGGGTGGACTCGACTTGACTTTTCGACGATGTTATCCGAGCACTTCGCGGACTTTGCAGTGGCTGATGCTCGACTGGCGACGAACGCTGACTACGCGGCTTGCGACCACCCAGGATACGACGAACTTCCTCGTTTATGTCTAACGGCGTCTCGACCATCGCGTTCTCCATGTTGTGGTCCAGTCGTGCTAACTGTTAACGTTTATTTTTAATTTATTGAGCGAATTCTTTTTTTCGAGTTTTTTTGTTTTGTTACCTCTATGACTTCTTCTTCGAGCTCGTGAAACCTTTTCGACGTTTCCGAAATTTTGGAGCTGAGCTTCGTCAGATTGTGCGTCACGTAGACTTCTTTGCCAATGTCTGCTTCTATCTGTAATTGAAATGTACGTTAGCATCTATTTCGACTAGAGATAATTTGCTTGGAAGAAATAACAATTACCTCTTTCATCGCTTCCATAACTTTTGTGCCAACATAATCAAGACTCGAGCGAGACTGTTGAACCTTAAATAATTTTGTTCATTTGAATGAGTAAATGAACACAACAATAAACACTTATATGTATACTTACTAATGAATTGTACTCTTCAACCTCATCTATGAGCTGATAATGAGTTCTCATCGCTCGAAAAAACTGTGAAATTATAACCTTGCGATTTATAAATTAACCTTCAATTTCGCAGAAGAAATTTACAATTTCTCCTGCCGTAATCGGATTTCTAATTTGATCTATACTTACTCGATGCAATGTGTAGAGCGTAATTGACAAATTTGCAAAGACGAAAAGAATGCTGTTAAAGAAGCGTAATATCAAAAACATCCCTTCTGTCAGCTATCTCACGCGATAAATTATCAAATGGTCCTTCCAAAAACTTCATATCAAAACAATTAATAGCAGCATCAAAGTGATATACAAGCTTCGTGATATCTTTGGTTTGAACGAAAAATTTGGTTATTAACTGTCATTTTGCGTCGTGCACCTATGAAAAAAAAAAGAAAAAAAAAAATTCAAGTCGTTAGCAGCGATGACGATGAATCGACAATCGACAATTCAAAATTTTTGCGCTTTTCTCCTCGACGGAGGCATGCGCGCGCAGTCGAAAGTCGAGCTTACGCGGTTGGCCGTTCAAGCGCAGCGCTAACCACACTGTGCGCGTCCACTTCGCCCCGTAGGACCGACAAAAAATATGCAAAAATATGAGAAACTCGAAAAAATAGGAGAAGGTGAGTACGAAATTTGTCATAACCAAGCTTTCGTTCGATTTTTTCGCCAAGATTATTGTCTTTTTATCACGGAAATTAAGGTGAAACTCGACTCTGACAAGGTTGTGTTTTCATCGTTCTGCTTGGCAAACAATGTCGGCGGCAAAGCAAGTGTTCACCTCGTTGTTTTTTTTTTCTTAAACTTTTCTCAGGTACTTATGGCACGGTGTTCAAGGCGAAAAATCGTGAGACACACGAAATCGTTGCACTCAAGAGGGTCCGCCTCGATGATGACGACGAGGTGAGTCGGTTTATTTCCTGCCGCCCCACGACCTTCGATTCCAAATTTAGTTCAATATCGATTTTTCATTATTTACACTCAACTTGCCACACTGCCTATATTTATTAAATTTCAAGGCGTCATATTCCATTGCAAATGAGAGGATTGACTGAGTGAAATTTTTTTTCAGGGTGTTCCATCCTCAGCGCTCAGAGAAATCTGCCTGCTCAAAGAGTTAAAACACAAAAACATTGTTCGATTGTACGATGTACTTCATAGCGATAAGAAACTTACTCTAGTCTTTGAGCATTGCGATCAGGATCTTAAGAAATACTTTGATAGTCTCAATGGAGAAATTGATCTGGACGTTGTCAAATCATTCCTGTAAGTAAACTTTCTTTTTTGGTTAAATATAAATGTGCAGTTATTTGATTTTCCAAAATGATTTACAGTTACCAGTTACTTAGGGGACTGGCATTTTGTCATAGTAGAAATGTCCTTCATAGGGATCTCAAACCTCAAAACTTACTCATCAACAAGGTGCTTATTATTCCTCAAAGCATAATACTTTTATTGACTCGATTTTTACAATTGACTTTTTCAGAATGGTGAGTTAAAACTAGCAGATTTTGGACTAGCAAGAGCTTTCGGTATTCCAGTGAAATGTTACTCAGCGGAAGTGGTGACTCTTTGGTACCGTCCACCTGATGTTTTATTTGGGGCAAAACTTTATACTACATCTATCGACATGTGGAGTGCAGGTTGTATATTTGCTGAGTTGGCCAATGCTGGTCGTCCTTTGTTCCCTGGCTCTGATGTTGATGACCAATTGAAAAGAATATTCAAAATGTTGGGTACACCGACTGAAGAAACGTGGCCCGAGATGACTACTCTTCCAGATTACAGACCTTTCCCACAATATCATCCTACTCAAGGTTTAGCTCAAGTCACACCCAAGCTTCCACCCAAAGGGAAAGATCTACTCCAGGTATTAGTCCATTTTATCCATTATATCATAATTGTAATATATTTTGTGAAGGTTGATTAATGGAACAATTAATTTATAATAAAACTTTTTTTATTAAATAATGCAAATACAGCATGTACATTAACTTTTTCAGAGATTATTAGTATGTAATCCAGCGCTTCGATTATCAGCGGAGGAAGCAATGGCTCACCCTTACTTCAATGACCTGAATCCTGCCATAAGAAATGACAGATGCCAATAACACGTTCCAACTCTAGATTAACGCAGCTGACAATTCGACAGCGCCAGACCAATTATGTGTGGTAATAATTATTTGATTTTATAAATATTGTTGCACGCGGAAATACAGTGAGAATTTTTGGATCCTCTTTTATATACAAGTGTTGTGAAAAGAACAATAGAATGTCAATTTGTTATTTAGGAATAACACAATGTATTGAAGCATTTTTAACATAAAACTCTTCCAACAATATTAGTTATTTTGAAAGCCTACACTAAAGTTTTAAGAACGAATTAAATGAAAATTACAAAATTATCACATTTTGTTTGTTCTGCTGTGAACTTGTACAATACTACGAATTATACTGTAAACAATTTTTCTACCCAATAAATGGACAATTTTTTAACAAAATAACAAATGTGATTTCACGTCATAGCGAGACAAACTTTCTGAAAACTTCACGCATTTACTTTTGCAGTTTGTTATCGTTGATATTAATAATTTTAATACACTCACAGTTCATAAATAAATCAACCTTAAATTGAAAAAGATGTTAACGGTAATAGGGCATAGAGTGCAACAACGTTGAATTTACATAGCATCAAAGTGGAATCTATGTGCCTCCTGTAACTTCTCAATTTTATCTTCTCGTCTTTCTTTCCAGTATAAAGCAGCGATAATCGCGGTAATGAGTCCGCAGGTGACAGTCAGCGCGGCTGCACTCAACAGGATCAGTTTGCTCGGCGTTACGAAAAGCTGCGCCTTCCACCGCGAAGGATCCGTCACGGGATTTGGTATCACCACCATCTGTGAATTCGGAATGATTTGCGGCCACTCTCGCGATCTATTGGACAGCTGAAATTTGAAAAGAAAGGCACGTGAAGATGAACGTTTGACCTTCGGTGTTCCTGTTAAGATTATCTAGTTAGGAATATTATAGCAACAATACATCCTCAGTTAATAATTTTTGGAACAGTTTTCTAGATAGTAATTTGATTTTGGTGCAACAATTTGTAATGGTGTTAAACATTACTAAATGTGGAAAAAAAATACTTATTTTAATTGGGAGTGAACGTACAATTGCCCAATGTAATAATTGCTGTTAACCAAAGACAATATTTTGACATTGTATAAGAAAAACTTATTGATTTGGTCAAAAGCTGTGAAAGTTTAAAAGTTACAAAGTAATGCCAAAATCATGAAATAACGATATTTATACAATTTTACATATTATGTCGAAAATCAAAAAAAAATAACGAAAAATATATGAATTGAGTATTGTAAAAAAATCTCTATACCTTTTGAAATTTAACTACTTCTTTACTTTCCATTATACCCGTTAATAATTTTACAGTGGTTTTATATAACTTTGAAATTGTGAAATACTATGGTGTATATTTTCAGATATTTAGACTCTATAAAACTCTGAAGCAATATTATATCATTTCACGAGTATTCAGTATTTATAAGAATGTCTCAAGATTTAATGAATAAAAAAAATTGGATAAAAAGTCGGTGTGATTCTTCAATTGTGAAAAAATAAAAAACCATAAACTTACCCCAATCGTTAAGTAATCAATAAAATTAGGTGTTCTTCCAAGTCCAAACGTTGTGTAGGGTAAGTTCAATGAAAAGTGAGCACTCTGTGGCAATTGTGCAGCAATTGCACTTCTTGGTCTACCATCCTGAGTAGTAGTTTGGTATGCAATTGAAGGACCAGGTAAATTTGTTCCATATGTCCTCTTTTTCTTTCCCAAACTTCCAGGAGAAATGGGATACTTGCTGTTTGTTCTTCCAGTGAGAACCATTACTTTGACGAAATTAGCGTCATAATCAAGACTATTTTTGAAAGCTGCTGTTTTATAAATATTTGTATCTTTTAGATCTTTGAGTAACAATATCACATCCAATACACCTAAAACGTAATAAAATTTCAAGTCAATATATTGATTAATATATTATTGAGCAATATCAAAATTTTTGATGAAATAAAATTACCATCTTGATAAAAGTCATAAAATACTGCCATAACGCTCTCATTGACAAATGGATTAAGTGCATTCCAGCGCACAGTAAAGGTTCTGTTAAAAGGCCCACAACCTTGATCACACTGAACATTTTCAAGGAGGAAAGAGCGCGTTTTAGGTGGATCTGTTGATTGCAATGTAGCAAGTAAATCTGGGTACCCATCCATATTGAAATCTCCACCCCTCATCGTTATTGTATCGACATATCGCCGTCCACCATCAAAAGCGAAATTCCATTGCGTTTTGGAATTGTCCATGAAATTAACATTCATATCTTGCCATTTTCCATCAGAATATATCCAGATAGAACTTTGTTTACAGGTATCATCTGCACAGACAGGTAAGATGAGATCTATTTTTCCTTCTAATTCTACATCCAAATGCAATGATTGTCCTATTTTCATCAGTTGTGTTGATTGATTTGGAGGTAGTATTTTCTCTTTGAATTCAAACCCATTTTCTTTACCATGCCATATTTCAAAATAATCTTTAGTTGTTATGACTAGATCAGGATAAAAGTCACTGTTCAAATCCAAAAAGGCATTAGCATGAGGCTGACGAATTGGCAACAGTTTTTCTGTAATCACATAATTTAGAGAAATTTACATTAAATCTTATATTAACAATCAAGCATGCATTAGAAAAATAAATTTACCTAATTTTTTGGGTTTCTCCATGATTATTGGTGTTTGTTTTGTTCGATCTGTGCTAAAAATCCAGAATGTTCTTATTCCATTTACATCAGATCCAAACAAGTCAATGATCATATCCTGGTTGTAATCAATGGCCAGTGGTTGACCTAGCATTTGAAATAATGGTACTCTTGTATCGGAACAATTGAGTTTTTCATTGCTACCCCATAAAATAAAAACATTGGTCGTTTTATTTGTGTAGGTAGTGACCATAACATCCATGAAAACATCTCCATCAAAGTCTCCTGGGACAACACTGGTGACTAGCTGATCAAATGTGCAACTGTATTCTTTCCTTGCCTGCAGCAATGGCTCTTCAGTAGATGCCAACATGATTTGTACGGTTCTTAAATCATTGCGCAGTACAAATACATCTGTGAGTTCATCTGAATTGAAGTCACCAAAAGCTGCTGGCATTCCATCCAATTCTTTTCCAAACACAGCACCAGTGATATCACTGCATAATCCCAATGCCACCAGGGCATTGAGCAGGACAAAAAGAATCCACAGCCTCATGATTGAATATTGGTATTACCTACTCAAGAGAAATTGACAGTAGATAGATGAGTGGTTATTATTTTGAATCCACTTTTGATGGTTGTTGCAAAAAAATCGAAATATATGACTCACCTAATAGATGATCTCATGTTATCAACAACTCCGACGCTCAAGCTTTACAAGGCTGCAAACACTTGATGATAACAAATTACTGCCGATATTGCTGTTTAAATATCGAACGCAATGGAAACTATGGCTCTCCTCCTGCAAAACTCTGCAAAACTCAAAGACGAACCGTTGAAAAAAAAACGTTCCAAAATAATATGCACTGACACTCCAATAATCCACATACGGCTGCGTAAAATGTAGTGGGTACAGTACTACAGTTCTCGTAGAACGCAGGCGCAAACAATGGGCAAAGATAACCTAAAAAGATGGCAGCAGCAGATGACAGCTTGTCGTCTGTCAGCTGAGCTGATACTATAATTTTAATCGACTGTGCTAAAGTGCCGCAACCCGCAACTAAGCCTCGCGGTCTCGCAAAAACATTGACACTTCAAAAATGCAAAAAATTAATAAGTGTGCCGTAGCATTATACGGTACTTGATTAATAACGTAAGCGTACGACAATGAAGTGTGTTACTATTTTTGCTGTTAAACAAGTGATGTTCAGGAGCATTTGATATTTGGAAAACTTTAGCGTTCGAGCTAAAATTTTTTTTCAAGAAATTGAGTCAGCAGGATTGACAAGTTAGTGTAGTGATTAGAATCTAATCTCTGTCAATAGTCTGTTTTTTTTAAATTAATAAATGTTACACTTCACGTTAATATATAAAGTCATTCTTAAAAATCGTGTCTTTTTTTCAGAGATGCCAGAACATGTAGAATTACAGCAGTTAGTGGATGGTGATATGGAGTGCCAAAGCCGTCCTCGAGCAAGTAATTATTCAACAACAAAATGCAAGTCTTGCCCATATCTTGGCCTTATCTTAGCCACAATATCGTCATTGTTTTTTTCTCTATGTAGTGTGATTGTCAAAGGTTTAGTAGAGGTACGTAATTAAATATTTGTTGAAATGAACAGCAAATGATGAAATGAATGGGAAAACAAACTGATTTATCCATAAACTGTTCCAATAGATCAATCCAATGGAACTAGCTGCCTTTAGATTTGTAGGGGTTTTATTGCCAGCAATCCCAATAGTCATTTACAAAGGTGATCACCCTTTTCCCAAAGGCAGACGAATTATGTTACTCCTTCGAAGTTTTGTCGGCACAACTGGTCTCATGCTCAGCTTTTATGCATTCAGACACATGCCTTTGGCAGATGCATCTGTTATAGTTTTCTCTGTGCCTGTGTTTGTGGCAATATTTGCAAGAGTATTTCTCAAAGAGCCTTGTGGAATTTTCAATGTTGTTACTGTCTGCCTGACACTAATTGGTGTAGTCTTAATCACTCGTCCACCAGTCATATTTGGGAATACCATTGAATCCTTGACTGACAATCATGAAAAAACTGAACATGCAGATCTCTGGGGTGCTGTAGCAGCCTTCTCTGCAACACTATTTGGAGCAAATGCTTATGTTTTACTGAGAGCCTTGAAAGGTTTACATTTCTCTGTTATAATGACAAACTTTGGATCATTTGCACTGATACAAACAATTGTTGTTACTTGGGCAATTGGAGCCTTATGCTTACCTCGCTGTGGTACTGATAGGTAAAAAAATATTTCAAATCCGCTGTACTTTACCAATGCTGCAGGATAATACTTAATTGCTTTTTCAATTGCAGATTACTGGTGGTTGCCCTTGCTCTCTTCAGCTTTGGAGGACAAATCCTACTAACCTTGGCGCTGCAGATGGAACAGGCTGGACCCGTCGCCATTGCCAGGTCAGCAGATATTGTATTTGCATTCTTCTGGCAGGTGCTCTTTTTCAATGAAATCCCAAATAGATACTCAGTCGGTGGTGCAATTCTTGTAACAAGTTCTGTCTTGCTAACAGGATTAAGAAAGTGGGCCATATCTTTACCTGAAACCTCTGGTGTTAGAAAATCTTTAGGTTTCTTAGCCATATAGTGCAAAGAATTTTTGAAATAATATGGATAGTCCATTTTTATACAGACAATATTTACAAGAGTTACAATTTTTTATACAGTTCTATTGCGTGAAATCACTCGGCTCGTTTGATTGAAAAAAATAATACAACATTAAAATCTATACTTGCTTTCAGAATAGAGATACCATGACATATTTTTCCTAAGATTTAGCTTCCTGGTTTGATCAGAATAGAAAGTAATATCAATTAGTAAATTTTGACTAGAATTGAAGTTTAAGATATTGACGTCCACAATTTTATATTAATACAACAAGTATAAAAATGACACTCCATAAATACACTTTTTATTCAAGCGCACATCGGCTACTTAAATTATTGTTAAGCAATTTATTTATCAATACTAACTGCCTAGCCATTGAAAATTATTTTATACCAAAGTTCCTGTAATTTTAGATAAATCGAGATCTAGTAGTGCTTTTAAAACTAGCGAACAAATGTCTTTTTTTAAATGCCATTTTTAAAACATAATGATTGATTCGTATCTATTTCTAAGTTTTGTGAATCATTCAGATAGAAAATGAGCACTTCATAAACGAAGTGATTTATTTGATTAGAAACGATGTGATAGCCGCTACTTTCTAACTGAAAAGTATGATTAATTATGGTTTATGCAGCTCTACTATATAAGTAGTTGTTAGATGATGATACTTATTGTTCTAACAAAAGATTGTGTGGAGAAAGTAAATCATTAATTCAAATGATTAATCTACTTAAAGATGATTATCTTTAATACACATAAATTGAATACAGCACAAAAATGTATAGTTGATAATCATCGAATTGTAACATGCAAATAGCTCTTAAGAAACCATCCAGTACATACAATCTCGCAGTTTTATTTATATGGATAAGATTTGTTGGAGAAATGAGTTTTAAGTTTGCAGCAAAATTGTCAGAAATCTTGTCAAAGCAATAATTTTGCAACATTCATCGTCGTTGCTTGCAATTTTATATACGTGAGTACTTATGTAACACAAATAATTATAGTGAATTTGGCCAAAGAATGTATTATTTATGATGAATGCTATTTCAAATAAAATACTGTAAACTTATTCGATGTCGTCATTTAAACTGCCGAACTTGCATGCAGGATGCGGCAGACATTCGAAATGCACCACAACAATCCTTGATATTCTTGGGTTATTTAGAATTTTTTTTTAACATCCTCTAATAGTAAATAATTACAAATAAATATTATGCTCTACTTATTTATTTCAATTTAATTGATTAAAAAATAAGCGCAAAGATCGCAAAACTGAGGAAAGCTATTTTGAACCTTATTATGATATAAAACTCTGTAATTAAAATATGCCCAACGTTTTTTTTAATCACGTTCCCACTTTGGTCCTGTACTTTATTTGAATGATTGAGCATTTCGGTCTTCTAATCAGTGCTAACGCGGCCGTCATATCATTCAGTGCCACACTCACCAACGTACTTTCATAAATTCTGAGATAATTACATGTGCCTTGTATAATTTATTTATAAAACCGTGTCGGTATAAATACCGTCAAAGTTATAGTTTCATAATACGATAAAATGGCAAACAATTTAAACTTCAGTGGGCGTGTGTTATTTGGTATGATTTTTACAATAGGTAATTTATTTTTTACTAATTAAAATTACTTCTGTAAATGTACTTTATAATGGAAAATTACTTTTACAACCCGAACAATGATTATTTGTTATTTTATTGATACTTTTCTGATAGAGTAAAATTAGTTAGCGACATTGACATTTTATAAGTACTCATTGATATAGATTCATCCTTGCAGCATATGAGAACTTAGTACTTTAATGCAATATTTCACATTGATTTTGTACGCGCAAATTATACGATAAACGTTGAAGAATTTTTCATTAGAAAAATAATCTTCCACGATGTGGTACATAACAAATCGCAACAATCATATGATTCGTAAACACAGCAGACCGGATATAATGGTTATCAAAAAAGGAAAGGACTTCCTCTTACTAACTGAGAACTAAAATATTGTTATTAATTCTAAAAATTTTCATTATAATTTGCTTTTCAATCGAAATAGTCGAGTTGAAATAATAATACTTTCGGTTGTTCTAATCTAATCTCACTAATATTATTTTTTATTAGTCACAAATAATATAGCCTCTCGGGCGGAAGTGCTAACAATGCCGAGTGAACTTACAGACAAAGTTATTAACGAAGGCGACTCATTGTCATTAACATGCGATTATGAAGGTCTTAATAACATTAATTATCCAAAAGATGATCCAATAAACGGGGTATTTCGAATATTTAATGCTTGCCTCAAAAAATTTATTAATCAATTTCGTCTTCAGAATTGTTCAATAGCAATTTTCATTTTTTCACGTCAGGTATTTACTTCAAAGCATGCTTTTACTTCTGAAAGATATTACATCGAAGACAATACTACATGGAATACTATAAAATGGACATTTCACCGGAAAAAAGTTGTATTCGGTGACACAGGATGGTATTCCTGCCTTGACGGGCGCAAAATCCAATTTTATAATTATTATGTTTATGTGAAACCAAGTTTTGCTGCATATTATATTTACGTAAAATGTATGTCTTTAATTTGTTTATTATGTAACATATGTTCGTGATAAACATAAAATCCTTTTTTTTCTATACCCCTCGCTTAATTTTTACAGCAAATAAAAATTTTTTCGTTCAAACAAAGCAAAATAATACGATAATAGCAAATATTGAAGATGATGAGATACTCATCCCATGTCGTCCTACATCGCCAGATTTACATGTTGATCTTATAAATGTTCAATCTGATACTGTAAGTAGTTGATAATTCCACCAAGCAGCCCACTGTCAGATATAAATTTTAAGATTCCATGTTACAGCTAACCGTACTAAATGAAACCAACACTTATTCCCCAAGACTCGGATTTTTTATAAAACTTTCTCCAGATTTAAATGGAAGTATATTTAAATGTAGGATTCAAAATGATTCCCAAATATCAGAAATTTTTTATCATGTGAAAGTTGGAAATTTGGTGAAGAAGCACCCTTTAATAGAAAATAAGGAAGATTATCAATTCGCAGTAGAAGGGGAAACTTTGTACATTAATTGTTCGTTTACAGTATTTGAAACCAATACAGTAGAAGCGGCTTGGGTTACCCCTAGGAATTCGGTAATTTGATCGAAAGAATGATTTTTTAAATGTGATTTATAAAAATTTTATTATATTTTTTAGAGTTTCACAAAATTTCAGCGGTACGAAATGACAAACACAAATTTTACAAATATTACTCTAGAATTAGTAGTTGAGAACGTGACCATTGATGATACCGGATTATATGCATGTCAGCTAAATAGTATGCATTTCGAAAAGGTTGATATTTTGTACATAGAAGTCGGCGGTGAGTTTATGAATTAGTATTTCAATATTAATGGTATAAATGCAAACAATATCAGAGGCCTAATATGTATAATTTAAAATAGAGCCTATTGAAGTGACAAGAATGTGGGAACCAATAACTGAACACGATGACTTCACATTAAGATGTAACAGCTGGTTGGGTCACTCCACCAAATCAATCGAGTGGTTTAAGGGAAACGAATCTATACCTGAAAATGGTGCTATTTAACTTTCATATCACAATCAATTATCTCATTAACATATATTTTTATTAATTTAATTAAAGTGCATTGAATTTCACAAACTTATAGAGAGAATAAGCGTGGATAAGTCGATTTTCAATCACACGCATTTTCGTTTTGCTAAACGTGCAGATTTAATTATAAGAGATATAGGCGAATCAGACAAAGGTTCATATGTTTGTAGAATTACGAAGTATGACGATTCTGTTACCATCATTAATTTTAATATAACAGAAATTCATGGTAAGGATTTTTAATATTGCCTACAACTGAAATGAATATAATCGGCGATTGATGAAACTTTATACATATTATAGAGCCAGAGGCTCCGAGATTTGAGGATACTAATCTAAACAATAATTCATTAACATTGCTAAGATCAATCAAAAGGGCGCAACGCCTCTATTGCAATATAGTCGGAATGCCACCTCCGACAATAACTTGGTACAAAGTATGACTTGAGTTCCTCGTTATAATCATGAATCATAAAAGTTTGAAAACTTTTTCTCTGAATTTTTACAGAACGGAAAATTATTTGAAAATACCACTAGAGACGACGAGGATTGGAATATCCGATATTTTATATTTCTTTTTAGTTTCATGCCGGATCTTTCTGGAAACTACTCTTGTGTTGGTACCAATCGTGTGGGGCAAACAGATCATCGATATATTGAAATTATAGTTATAGGTAAAATTGTAAATATCGATAATGATTACAAAGAATAATTATGACAAGCATTTTTATCCCGCAGAACGTATAACGCCGTCTATTATATGGATAACAATTATTTTTTCAATCATGTTTATCATAATTGTTCTCATTATTTATACAAGCTGTGAAATAAGTTTTCAGAAAGTAAGTATTTTCAGTATTTTATCAATCAGTATTTTTGAAATTATACGCATATTATAATAAACTATTATAGGCGAAAAGCAAAGCATTGCAAG
This sequence comes from Galeopsomyia nigrocyanea, assembly GCA_035047105.1. Lineage (NCBI taxonomy): Eukaryota > Metazoa > Arthropoda > Insecta > Hymenoptera > Eulophidae > Galeopsomyia > Galeopsomyia nigrocyanea. The sequence continues at coordinate 5,226,516 of JAWWMK010000021.1, read as the reverse complement.
AAATCGGATTAGTTTGTTCTGATGAAACTCACTTGCAAACTTTGCATCTTAATTTGAATGCCGACGAACAAATACAGCATCTTCCTTTCTCGGAAAAATGGGAATTTAGTTTAAAAAAATTAAAATTAGGTATTTACTTTCAAACATAATTTTTTTTTTAATTTGCGGGACGAAGTTATATTTTTATATTATCACAAGGAAAACAACTGGGAAAGGGAGAATTTGGCGTTGTATTAAAAACAGAAGCAAAAAATATTTTAGATGAAGATAGCACATTGACAGCCAGTGTGAAACTAGTTTCAAGAAAAGCTGATCGCATTCATATGAAAAGTATCGTACACGAACTGAAAATTTTGTTATATGTAGGAAAGCATCTGAATTTAGTAAACCTTCTTGGAGTATGCACAGATAAAATTGTAAAAAGTATGTTGCAATTTTAATCTATAAAACAAATTAATTGTGTTTTGGAATGTTTTTAAAATTTTCAGATGAGCTACTTTTGATATTAGAATACAGTTGTTTCGGAAATATCAGTGACTACTTAATATGTCACAGGAAAATTTTTATCAACGAAGTTGATCCGAGCACCGGAAAAATAGTACCATTTGTGGATCACACAGTGGATCCAACACCCACGTTCAGTGATAATACTTGGTATGTATTTTTATAAAAACTAGACATTGGTTTTTTTTTAATTTTCTGCTAATGTTTATAGTTATAAATCAGAATCGGAAAACCCTTCCAACTTACTGAAAAATTTAACGCCTGGTTGGCGATCAAAATATTCTGGCGATTATAACATTAACGATATCGAATCTATATATACGCGAGATTTATTATCATGGTCGTTCCAAATTGCCAGTGCAATGGACCACCTCAGTGCAAAAAAAGTAAGATCAAAATAACATGCAGAAGCATAGATAATTTTTAAAAATTAATTTGCTTGTATTTAAAATAGGTTGTGCATGGTGACTTGGCCTTGGAAAATATTTTGTTAGCGCAAAACAACGTCGTTAAACTTTGCGACATTGGCGTAGCAAGAATCCTACTCGCAGATGATGATTACAAGCAAAACCACAAGAAAAACCTACCAGTCAAGTGGATGGCTATTGAGTCTATGAATCAAGCTCGTTGTTCTCTGCAGTCCGACGTTTGGTCTTTTGGCGTGGTATTGTGGGAAATGTTTACTCTTGGTGAAATACCCTACAGTGATACGCCAAATGAACAGTTGTATGAAAAACTTCTTGGCGGTTACCGATTAGAAAAGCCATCATACGCTATTAAAGAAATGTAATTTATTTATCTTTTAACCATATATATAATTTATTTATTTGCCGTGCTTAAAGTTTGAAATATTTTTTTTTCTAGATATGACATTATGTTAGAGTGTTGGCAAGAGGATCTAAACATGAGACCTACGTTTACAAAGCTCGTTGAACAAACTGGAGCACTTTTAGACGAAGCTGTTCGAGAAGTAAGTTTCGGCGACAAAAACGTAGAATTATATTTTATTTCATTTTAATATCGCTGTATGAATTTAAAAATCGACGATTTTCTAGAAAATTATACGATTGAACGATTCATACACGGAAAAACGTGTGCAATTTGTCAGTGACGAGAATCAATTGAACCGAACATCGTCGTTGGAGTTTGAAAATGCAATGGCTTTAGAAACCGATCTCAACGAATCTGAAGATTACACAGTCATGGAAACGAGATTGTAAAGGACTTATTATATTCCTGTTTCTGTAAGGCCAATTCTCAAAATAAATTTCACTTTTTTTACACATTATTTGCCGAAGAATTTTATTTTATCGCATTGCAAATAAAGAAAATAAAACTCTAACCACACATGTATCCCAATGCGAAAGCATAATACCACATTTTATAATTTAAATAACTCCCTCTTTCATCCCACAAATTAGCACAATTAACAAATAGACCTAATTTCACTAATACAACAAAAGCGCTCTGAACACTTTATTAAAACGCTCGAAAAAAAAATATATATATAAAGGCCGCGTCAACCTTGGCGTGATAAAAGGCCTGGCATTTCCCTGCTACTTTCAGATTAAAAAATAACCACGTCCATGAGAGTAAAAAAAAAATAAAAGAAAGGTTAATCAGTCAATTCGTAATAGTGTCGAGCTGCGCAGTAAACAATTCGAAAAATATCATGCGCTCATTTCCCCCTCAAAAAAAAACAAAGATTCCCATAGTATATCCTGCTTAAATCTTTAGCACAGCTGTGGCAACAAACGAGAAATATATCGTTAATTTGAGCGAGTAACCGCCCACGACGAAGTAGACATCCTTTGAAGCGATAAAAAGGGTGCACCAAGCGATTGGCGTGTTGAGGTCCAACACAAGAGAGAGTAGATTGCCGATTCTCCCAAGAGAGTATTACGAACCGGCGGTGTAAGCGAGCGAGTGAGAGAGAGAGCGCACAACGTCGGTTAAACATTTGGGTGGGGATCGCGAGAAGGCCGTATCACCTACACACATACTTACTCGCGGCAGTAGCCAACAAGTCGACTTGCAGCCATCATCATCATCGCCAGTCGGTCGTTGGGCTGCGCGTCCGTATCACCGCTCCCGCCGCCCGTCATTCATATATAATGTGCGCGTGTGTTTTTACAAGTGTAAACCACTCGTGTTGTTCAACCATGTGATTCCAAAAGTGCGCCAAAATAACCAACAAATCGTTTGCAAAAAAAAAGGGAAACCCAGTGCATAAACGATGGCTCGTTCGAGTACGATAATTCTAGTGCTGCTCGTCGTTGCAGGTAAAGTGTTCTTATATAGCTGCATTATATCGCGACTCGAGACGCAACGAACGAACGAGGTCACCTGCACGCGTCTGTATACCACCTGTCTGTCGTAATCTTTCGAAAGATTATTGTATTCCCTAACATATATATATAGCCCCGAAAAACTCAAAGGAGTTTATACGAAAGGTGTGCGTGCGTGAGATCCAGGTGACGTCAGCGCTGCTATTTTCTGAATGAACGTCACATTATATATATACTTATAGCCCGCAGGAAGCGGCGCGGAGGCCCTTTAAAAAACCGGTTTTCAGCGCGACTTTTATTACTCACCTCGCTCTCCTCTCTCTCTCGCTCGGGTATACATACCTTCGATTCTTTCGATTTTCATGAATGATCGTATTTTCCACGCGGAGATTGTATACTCGGTGAAGTGAAATTGCAATTAGTACACGGGCTCGTTAAGGTAATCGACTTTTTGACAAACGCCGAGATATCGGAGAGAGTGTGTGTACGAGATAAATTCAGCGTGATTCATACACCTGGGATGCCGTACGACGTAACGCACGGTACTGTACTATATATATATATATATATGTATATATCCCGGCGAGCACACCTTGCTCCGGAAAGTTCAGAGACTTTCGAAATCAACTCGCGTGCGTGAATGCACGCTGATGATTGACTTTTCCTTCGGTTAGAAGTCCGAGTGAGAGAAACTTGTATACAATTAGTTGGTACTTTTTAGCGGTTTGTTTGGCTTTTTCTTATCTTCTGTCGTTGATATAGTTTAGGTTGATCGATAACTTTATCAGATTTTTATTGGGCGTGGGTAATCGTTTTGTAGAGTGTTTCAAAAAAAAAAAAAAAAAAAAAAAATAGGGGTTTACTATTGAAGATACTGTAAACGTTCAAAGAGCGCGAATGCAATTGTGAATACTGCAATAAATTCAAGTTGATTCGTACTTTACAATTTATTAATCTCTGCAGACAACTTGATATATGAACAAATGATAATTTGAACATCCGAAATTCGATAATAACTATAAATTCAGCTTCAGTATTTTTATCGTAAATAGCGTATTCGGATAAAAGTGAATTCTCATGTTTAACGTTCGACGTGCTTTTTTTTTGCAAAACATTCTTTGTAACATTCCATGCTTATTCATGAGTAGCCGCTAATTTCTCGTCATCATTTTTCTGCGTAAAATGATTGGAAAAAAATTATATCATATATTCATACAAAAGACGTTTTTTTTTCACTTTGCAAAATTCCCGCGTTTGTCAATTAAAAACAAAGCGCACACACGCGTGTATTCATCAAAGTACAAAACTCGTTTTTGATGGATAATTTATCAGTATCCGATAAAGCGAAACTCATCTCAGTAGCGCAAACAACGATCGTTAAACGCAGTAGTAGGTAGATTAATTCTTATATAGGAGACAATTGACACCACAATTGGTATATAAGCTTTCCCCCCATTATTAGAAAGAAACCTTCGTTGTCTCGCCGACGAGTTCAATAATCCCTTTACGGCTGTGTAAACAATATAAAAAGAGAACGAAACAAAGCCACTTTTTTTTATTCGTTTCACAGTGAAAAAAAAATATACGTCAACGACGATGATAATGATATCGGACAAGAACTACAGAAATAAACAGAGGATGCTAAAATCATCAGATATCAGCCCGAGAGAAAGGAAAAAAATTAACGAGCGGTCGAAGATAAACTCTTTCTTTATCGAAGAAACGCCTTAACAAAAATTTTGAGCCCAGCATCAAAAAAAAATCTTTCCGTATATATGGGAGTGGTTAGATAAGCGATTCTCCGTCTTTTTCCTGCAAAGAACCGAAGGAGGAGTCACGTCGCGTTGTTGTCCCTTTCGCAACGTAGGCGTACGTCAATCGCATATCGATAACGTCGGAAAGTCCAAAAAATCTTTCGAAAGGCTTGTAGGCTTTTACGCGTGACGTCAACGTTTTCTCTCTGTTAAACGAACGTTCAGAAACAAAGTATTTTTTTTCTCTTCTGAAACATAATTTTCTAATGCTTTACACACAATAGTAGTAGCAGCACATTGGCTTGGCTCAGCAGAGTTTGTGTTGGCGCACGATAACGTATCTTGAAAGGACTTCCTCTTTTCGCTGTCGATCCGGCCGCCCTGCGTGTATAATACGACGTATATTGACACAAAACCAAATACTTTCCATAAACGTTTTTTTTTTATTCAATCTCTCGCGGCTCGAGAGTGCAATAAATTCCACGAAGCCGGATAAACCCGTTATTATCGTGAGCAGGACATTGCGGCTGTTGGAAATACCGTGGTTATCGCATATATTCTATTTTCATCGTTTCCTAGAGCTGCCATGCACACTTTTTGCCCCCTTTTGTTTTTTTTTTCACGAGGAAATATTTTTTTTGCAGGTTGCTCAGGGTACAAGCCTCGTATGACTCCGGATAATCCGGAGATTCTGATAAACGAAGGGGATGAGTTGGTTATCAATTGTACGAGTAGAAGTAACTTTAAGCTCATTTTTCCTGAGACTAAACCCAGAGAATTCGTAAGATCAATTATAAATATGAAACTTAATAAAAACAGATATTGTTTTTAAGTTTGAGTGATTAAATTCAAACTTTCTTTTAAAGATAAAGACGTCCGAGCACGAAATAGTTCACGAAAGCTTTGGCAACGAATATGTTAAACGAAGATTTACACGGAAGAGTACTGTTTTCGGCGATACCGGCTGGTATGGTTGTGTGGACGAGAATGCCGATGACAACAACGAAGGAGATTTCAATGATCCAAATGCCAGTTGGATTTACGTTTACGTTAGATGTGAGTATGAAATTAACAAAATTCTGTTGGAAATGGTCGTTGAATATTGATACTACTTGTCTATTTCAGCAGCTAATAATTCATTCGTATCAAAGTCTGATGAATCACGATCAATATTCGCCCAAACTGGAGACACGGTTGTTCTACCATGTCGTCCAACTTCCCCTGAACTTCACGTGGATCTCACATTGAACTATGGGGTAAAATAAATGAAAATATAATGAAAACTATATATGCAATCAAATAACATTTCCTCGTTTTGATTTTTCCAGCCAGTGCCAATGAATGATAAGATATCGTTTGACCCAAAAAAAGGTTTTATACTTAAAAATATGACTGCATTTGATTCGGGAGTCTATGATTGTATCATAAAACCCGACGAGGAGTCAGAGGAAGCGGATCTAGTAATTAGCGTGAAAATAGTTCAAAGGATGCCTTTAACAGCGCCAGTTATTCCCCAGGAAAATTTACGTCACGTTACCAAAGGCTCCGAATTGAATGTAGTTTGTAAAGCTCAAGCTCCAATCGATTCGCCCTATACGTTGGTTTGGAATACTCCAAGGGATATAGAACCGGTAAACTCAAGCGATCAAGCTCAATAATTGTTATATGCTGCGTTTATGTTCTCATTGAAATTTTTCGATTTTAACCCTTAGGAATTTAAGCGAGAGTACATACTGAACTCTACTAAAGTAAATGAGCATATCCTCTTAGTAACGGGTGTGCTCAATATCAAAAGCGTCACTTACGATGACGAGGGTGAATATTACTGCAAAGTGAGAACGGCAACCAATGTACTACAGACGCACACGTATATCAACGTTTACGGTTTGTCATTAATAATGCTAAACAGCAAAGTAAATTTTCATTATTTGCAATCAAAAAGTAAATCCTACTATTATTTTCACAGATCCTGACAACAAGTACCTCAATTTAACAGCTAATGGCGTAAATTCAATGATCAGCGTCTTTGACGGTAGCCCTGTTACATTTACGGCTTACGTTGATGGATACCCGCAACCAAATGTAATTTGGTTAGTAATTGAACTGCGATATTAAAATATTTTAATTTTACAACTATCTTAAAGCGATAAATAATGGCTAAAATGTTCATCGATTCAGGACGAAGGTACCACTTGACTACGACGGGTCGAAAGGCTATCAGAATTCAACTATTATTATTTCTTCCAAAGATGCTGGCTTTGAAATACAAACGACAAATTTTTCTTCCGTACTAAAAATCAATCAAGTGTCAAGGCAGGATTCTGGTATTTACGTTGTCGAAGCGTCCAATGAAGAGATGACTAAACATTTGAATTTTACTTTGGAAGTTCAAGGTAATTCATCGCGAATCACGTTAATTATATACGATACCTTCAAAATATAAAACCTTCATTTTTTAATTTCAGGTCAGCCGTCGACGATGCTGAATAATATTGATAATATTCAGTTTTACACTGTCAATCAGACAGCGAATTTTTCTTGTATAGCTTATAATAATCCACCTGCGGATTTAAAATTCGTTTATTATAAGTGTCCTCATTATCCAATCATGGATAATTGTGAAACAGTCGAAATCGTTAGTACTTCATTTTATATTATTATTTTTGAATATACTCAGCAGTTATTTTATTCCTCTTTAATTTAAGGATGCCAACGTCATACAAGATACTAAAACAAAAAAAGAGATACAAGTGCAATTCCCAGCAGAAATGGCAGGAAAAGTAGGCTGTAAAGCGTGTAACTTTATTGATTGCGACTCATCTGAATCAGAATTTCTCGTTACAGGCAAGTTTCAATATAAAATTAAAGTAATCCATCATCTTTATCTTTTAAGTAACTCACTGAAGAAAGTAACTCACTGAAACTTTGTACTTCAATTCTCAGATGGAGTGCCTAATCAGATGTTGGGAATCGTATCTGATCTAGATATGGTAACTGCAAATGACAATGTTACACTCACATGCATGGCTCCGATTTACAATTCTTCAGTGGTTGAATGGGTGGATAAAAATGACAAACCTGTTCAGAATACTGGTTAGCTTGAATTAATTATGCCGTTGAATTCACACACATTTACAATATTTAAAAAATTTATTTTTGTTCATAACAATTTTAGATAGAATTCAAGTTACTTTTGAAAATACAACTTTCACTCGACGCGCTACATTGAAAATAACGGACGTCCACAAAGCAGATGAAGCCGATTACTTTTGTATTTCGTTGAGCAATGAAAACAGTCAAGATACGACAATAGTATATCCTCTCATTGTACACGGTGAGTTCCTTTAAAATACTATGTTTAATTTATAACGTGTATTAGTTTATTTTGGATTCAATTTGAAAAATATTTCATTACGTCTGCTCATTATTACCAACAGATCCCGTGGAACCGTTCATCAAAGCAACGAACATGAATGGATCTGAAATTGAAATCACACTTGACGAAGCGCATAATATTCGTTTGACGTGTTATGCAGAAGGCAAACCATATCCCAAAACTACTTGGTATAAGGTGAGAAAAACTATAACATGTGTGTTAACTGCTTTTACAAGCAAATATTTATTTGCCTTCAATATCGTAGGATGGACAGCCAATCGAATCGGATGGACAGCAATTTGTCATCGTAGGAAAAAATGAGGAATTAATCATAAATTATTTAATGAAAGGCGACAGTGGGGAATATTCGTGTGTTGCCAAAAACAGAGTTAATCAAGCTAAAGCTTTTCAAGTGTTTTCTGTAAAAGGTAAAACTAATGAACAATCTTTGCCTATAAATAAGTAATTTAGGCAAATACAAAATTATAAATTCATAAATTTATAAAATCCGTTTCAGGACCTGAAATTTCCATGGCTTGGATCATCGCGATATTGGCTTTATTGATTCTACTTATCATCCTATTAATTTACTTCTGCATCAAAATACGACGCGAAAGGGTAAAAAAAAATTCTTACGTCAACTCGAACACTTTATTAAGGATAACTTTTTAAAAATCAATTTTATCTTTCAGAGAATGAGAAAACAACTGATCGAAGCCGGTTTGATGCATTTCGAGGAAGGAGCTCTGGATTGCATCAACCCGGACTTGACCGTAGACGACCAAGCAGATCTCTTACCTTACGATAGAAAGTGGGAATTCCCACGAGACAAATTAAAATTAGGTTCGCATAATTCTTTCACAAAAATATTCAACGCGTTAATATTAGACCTTGAGATTTCACTTTAATTACAGGCAAACAACTTGGAAGTGGAGCGTTTGGTGTCGTCATGAAAGCAGAAGCTCGTGGAATACTAGCCGACGAATCTGCCACTACAGTGGCCGTGAAAATGGTCCACAGAAATGCCGAACCAGCTTACATTCGCGCTCTGGCCAGCGAATTGAAAATTATGGTGCATCTTGGGAAGCACTTGAACGTCGTGAATCTCCTTGGTGCTTGCACCAATAATATCGCTAAACGTAAGTCTCGAGACAATTACGCATTAGGAAAAACATTAACTACAACTCATTGTTTTTAGGCGAGCTACTGGTAATTGTTGAATACTGCCGCTACGGTAATTTGCATAATTACTTGTTACGTCATCGAGAAGACTTTATTAATCAGATCGACACGGAAACCGACAAGATTGACCCACTTATCGGTAGTGAATTCCTGATGAGATCTACCAGTGCTGGCAGTAATAATAGGTTCGAAACACGCTTATATATTAATGGTTAATTTATGGGAATCGGATAATGAAAATTGCTAATTCTAACTAATAGCTTTTAACTAAATGTTTCAACAACAAAAAAATATAAATTACTTCCATGTGGTTAACCGAAGCTAAATATTTCCTGATAATTGTCGCTTGAACACTTTTGGTGAAAAAACGTAGTACACGCTAAAAATTAACGCACAGCTTTATGGGCCAAAAAAATTATTTTCCTGTTTAAAAAAAAAATTCCTCAAAGCTTGGGACGCAATAAGGAAAAAAAACAACTATAGGCTGAACGACGACATAACGTGCATGGATGGTGCCTGCTGCTAACAATCTCCCTCTGGTTTTTCTTCTTTGCACCCGACAGGTTAAAATACGCAGCATTGTCATTTTCCCGTAGTCTTAGCAGCGCTTCGGACAACCGTTCAGCACCGGGTACCGAGACTGTGATCTACACCACGGAAACGCAAGATATTACAGGTTTACCTGATGTCGGTGTCAACAGTAACGGTTCGCAGCCTGGATGGAGATCAAATTATCGGGGTGATTACAAGGATCGCAATTTAAAGCCTATCTGTACGCAAGATTTGCTTTCTTGGGCCTTCCAGGTTGCACGTGGTATGGAGTACCTTTGCCAAAGAAAAGTCAGTAGAGTTTTAATTTCGACATAAAACATTTGTTTTTAAAAATGAATTCTTTTATAATTAAAAGTCTTGGTTCGTTAGGTTTTACACGGTGATCTAGCCGCGAGAAATATTCTCTTAGCAGAGAACAACGTAGTGAAGATATGCGATTTTGGTCTGGCGAAGACGATGTACAAAGACGACAATTACCAGAAGAAGGGCAATGGTCCAGTCCCAATCAAGTGGATGGCCGTCGAATCAATACGCGACAGAGTATTCTCCACACAGTCGGATATCTGGTCGTTTGGTATCGTTTTGTGGGAGTTCTTCACTCTCGCGGAAACTCCTTATCCTGGCATGAAGGCTGAGACGCAGTACCAAAGGCTCATTGAGGGCTACCGTATGGAACAGCCTAAATATGCCACTAAAGACATGTTAGTACAAATGGAAATGTTGATTTGAGTTTTGAATTAACGTAAGCGTGACCTTTTTTGGTATAATTTCAGATACAATATCATGCTGCAGTGTTGGAAGGCTAAACCAACATTGAGGCCAACGTTCTCTGAACTAGTTGAAGATATCGGGGAGCTTTTAGAAGAGGGCGTGAAGAAAGTATGTCGAAACTCAATTTTCTACTGTTTTTACATCATGTTTAATTGAAACTTCTTTTCAGCATTACGTGGAGTTGAATTCTCTGTACATCGACACAATCGACGTCAAGCACGACTACTTGCAGATGATGTCGTCTCCGGATCACGCTGCTCTCGCCAGTCCTCAGCACGGTTACGTCAATTGTCCAACGGTACCCACTCACAGTCCCCTCGACGAATCTGGAATTTTTAGTCCTCGACCTAACGCTGAAGAAAATACACGCTTCCAATTCCCAAATCCGGCGGCTGCGAAAATCGGTAAACAAAAATTTCTTTGGGTTTATTTAAATATTCGATAAGAACGCGGAAGAGTGAGCAATTGATTCGTTTTTTCAGCTAACGCGAATAATTCCGATGGGGAAGACTCACCGATGCTGAAAAAGCTGAAAGAGGAACCCGAGTTGGATGAAGATAATTATCTGAAGCCAATCGACGTGCAGAAGAAACGCGACGAGTTCACGCGAAAACGCGAAGCTGACAAACGAAAAAGTGAAGAACGAAGTGCTAGAGCATCGACTGACAGAGACTCGGGCTACTGCAATACTCCCAAAGCATTAGAGTTGGTCGATGTGAAAGTGGAGACTCCAAATTACCGTAATTTGGACGACGTCGATGCACCAACGATGATTCTGAAAACACCGGATGAAAAGTACAGTTGGCGGCAACAGGCGCCCGAAAGTTTTATGAATCCGAGCTACGTTTTTGTCGAATCGAATAAGAAGCCAAATCAAGAGACAGTTTGAGATAAGTGAAAACGAAAAAGCGTCGCTTTTGCGGTCAATGTTTTATTTTCGCGTGAGTGTGTTTTCGCATTTACGCGCGCGCCAGCCGCGGTCAGTGTGATTAATCTCTCTCTCTCTTTCTGTGAGTCATATAATAATGAACAAAACAAAAAAAAAGACCGAGAGGAACTAAGATTTCTTTTATGAAACTCTATATATGGAAGATTCAATAGGCACGCGAAATATTTAATAGAAGTAGCAACGATTAAGTTAAGATGTAAAATCTGCATTTTGGCGTACTGAGATGAACTTTTATTTAGTTGTTTAAGTGCCATTTTTCCCTTCATGACTCATTACCTGACGGAAATCAGCGTCGATTTTCATTATGTAAGCCCATTGCGTGTTACTTCTTCAATGCAATATAAATTATTGTCTGCGTGTGTATATATTAGTTACCTGTTTTATGTACAATGGAAATCGCATGTGACGTCGATTGTTTATAGAGCCCATTTATATTATAGTACGTGTTTTAGAATCGTATTATCCATTATACGACTTTGGAATCATGGATAAATGATCCGAATTATTATATGATTTTTATTTTATTTAATTTTAAGAATACTCATAATCAAAGGCTATTGCTTAAACAAATTTATATATTTTATGCGTTAGTTAGCAATCAAAAAATAAAATTTGATTTATTTACTTTTGAAAGATCTCGTATAAATGAATTTATATAGTTGTGAATTGTGAGTGAATGTGAGTGTCATATACATCTCGACAAAAAAATTTTCAATTGATGCCTAAAGAACTTTATTATTCCATGTTTTGCATTCCTATGTGTACTTAAATAGATTTTATAACGTGCATTTTTTGTACTTATATTAGATATACATGTTTTTTTAATAAAAATCTACTGTTTCAAACGCAAACATATATTTTCATTGACAACGTCTAATCGATTAAAACATCAGCAACTACGATAGATCTTTTTAAAAAATTTAAATAAACAATAATTCACTCGTCAACAATATTCTCATTAATTCTTATTGAGTAAGGTACATTGTAGATTTTTGTATCATTTGGCATAATTCGCCCGTTCGTCACCACATTTTCACAGTATTCTCTTCGGTACTTTGCCCATCTGAAATCATCAAATTTATTAGAATTTTAGTGTTATCTAAAAAGTTTTAAAAAAATATACTGACTTTCGATTCTCAACGTATTTTTGAAATAATTCTTTATCTCCGGGAAACTTTGAGTTCATGAAGTGCTTAACTCTTTCCCAGATATTCGCTCGATTGTGCCGAGTCAGCCAGTAACGAGGAATTAATAAGCACTTGGACCCTGTAATTGATACGATTCTGCGGTTTTTCATTTGCTCACCTTGAAAATACAAAAACGTACAAGTAATGTTCAAATACTCTACTTTTAGAAATATCATACCCAAGCCAAAACAAGCTCCTCTATAGAAAATACAAATTTGCATAAAAACAGTCTGCACATTTGGCGGATACTTTTGCAAGCTCGACACGGATGGTTTTTTCATCAACATTTCCACCGTATCAGTTATTTCATGCCACTGATTAATCTGTTAACGAGGTATTTAATTAGTCAACCAAAAGAATTTTATCAATAATCGTTTTTTTTTATTGCCACTTACAACATCTTGAAGTGTGACAGTTATGACGCTGAGTCGCTCCATAGCGATAGTGGATTTTTTCACAGATACCATCTTGATGTAATCTGCTGCTGACGATTGCTCTTTATTTGCTACGTCACTCGCGTTCTGAAAGTTGACATATAAATATTTTTTAGCTGAGAGTTTCCCTGATTGTCAGATAAGTAACAATTTGATATATCAATCATTTACTTCAGGTGCGCTTTCCATAATCAAACTTTGTATGTTACTTTCGGAGAGATCGATTTTTTTAGCTCGTCCGACACGTTGACGGGGATTGATGTCATCCTGGTCCGATTTGAACATTTTGTACTTTACTTTCTTTCCTACTCGTTTCTTCTCGACCAACATGTGTTCGATCAAACGGCATTCTCCGGATAGCAAAAAATATACGTAGTGAATCATGCCTTTTCCATCGCCCAAAACAATCTTCAACATGATTAATTTGACGTTAAAAATAAGTATCAGTTCGTTTTCAAAATACAAATTCACATTCACCTCGTTGGATTTGAAAGATACGATTTTGCTCAAAATGCAACATTCACGCATAGTCTCGTCAGTCCATCCTTTGAAGTAATTGAAATTAACCAATGCATCTCTCAATACATCCCATTCTTCAAGAAGTACGCTCCTCAAATGCTCGTTGAATACTCGTTTCTTGATGATCAACAAATCGGTGGAAGCTGAATTTAAAAAAAATTAAATTATTAATTTTCGAAGTGTGATAAGGTTGCATTGATAATTAATCGATTAGCACTTTTGCTCACTACAGTTGCGGTCCGCGGGATTTTGTGCAGAAGTGCGATTTCACCAAATATATCTCCAGGTTTTAATATTCCAACGTCAATTGTTTGAACTTCACCTGCGAGCATAAGAATGGAAAATATGTTTAAAAATAAGTTTGGACCTTCATTGTGAGTATTTTAAATTACCGGTGAGGTTATCAGTATCATCCCTCAAAATATCTAATTGCCCCTTAACGATATAATATAACGCTTTAGCATCGTGTCCTTGTCGTATGATAGTTCGACCCGCTTGCAAGTATTGATAAGTGCAGCCTGAAGCTAATGACTCTCGAACTTTTTCCGGATACCTCTTGAAAGCTTTGATATCGCGCAAAATACACTCGATGTGTCCCACATCTTCCTTCGTCCTTTTCTGTGGTGGTATCAGAAGAATTGACCGATCCTTTTTAAAAAAAGCATGTTTTAATTGAAATTTGTACGAGAACGAAAAATAAAATAATAATTATACTTTGAGGGTTAATTCTTCATCCTCCGATTTGACTTTCTTTCGCTGTGCGAATTTGACGTTGGTCGTTACGTCGTCGCTGATTTTCTCCGTGGGCACATCTTCGATCCATTCCTTGTATTGGATGACCAATCTCACCGCAGCCCGGAACAAATATTTACCTTTTAATTTTCCAACCTTGAAAAATTATAAACAATTTGTAGGATAAATTAATTATGGTTAGCAATTATTTTAGATAGTTCCCGATTTATTGAAAATAATTTTAGTAAATGTTAGATTAGTTTTAGAAAGTAAACGAAACTATAATTAAATTACTAAATTAACTTACTCTAACGCGTGCTTTCTCCGTTATACTCTTTCGAAATACATCTCGCACGGTACTTTTTCTTCGATAGTCCGTAGACATGTTAATTATATTACAACACGCGTCTCGTAGATTCTACCAACAAAAATTTGTCAACAGCCAATAAATAATAAACAATAAACATAACAATTTGTCGACCGAAACAAGGTCAGATCTAAAACACTATCAGTCGATCATAATTTCACTGTGGCAGCGAGTGCGCATGGCTTGTTTTGTCAATAAATCTCTAATTAGAGGCCACTTGGTGGTCACGATTTCGAATTTCCCGCTTGACTGTTAACCGCTGCGGGTAAGGCAGACCAATGATGACTCGCTATACACACTCGAAAATCGCTTGTGTTGAATAGTGTCGATCCGGTGACTAAACAATTTATTAGACTGTTTTAAAGTTTATTATACATCGTATCAAAATGGTAAGTTTATGGATTATTATCTTGAGCTGTTTTTGGAAAGCGCAAAAAAATTTCATATAAAATATTTGACAAGCTAATCTTTAAAGAGTCATCTTGTTAAGGTTATGTCAAGCGAATATTTATTCGAAATAAACGCTATTTATTTAATTAAATGTGACAGTCGTTCGTAATCTAACGATTTAATTACTCATAGTTTTCATGAATAAATAATCAATAAAATATTGCTATGCTTCAGAGTTTTGGATTCAGTGCTTTGAAAACAGCACCAAAGGATTTCAATGAGTCAAACACTTCAAGCAGTACTTATGGAATAGAAAGTCCTATGGATGCTGGGTAATTATTTGAAATATATTTTAGATATGTACCCAAACAAATATCTTTATTATTCTTTTTGTTTTCCAGCTTGGGTGCTAGTAGGAAACGAATTGGTTACTCTCACCGGCTTGAAGCTTCAGAACTGGGTGTAAGTCAATCTACTAAATATAATAACATTTAAGCTATTTTTTCAATTGTAACTCAAAACAATTGTCTGTCATTGTAGTACCAGAAAAATAAGGATCGCATGAACATGATCATGCTGCGCAATACTCAAGGTCTGCATGCACCGATGCGCCTTGCCATGGAAATCAAATCAGCAGAGAAAATTGGCAGGCTGCCTTTCTTGCCTTCGTCAAATCTCATGAGGGATGTCATACTTGGACGTGATGAGGATATTGGGTAAATAAGAGTTTTGTTTTCATTTCAATCCGCATCAAAAGCATGTGTGCTCACATATTTTTTTATTTATAGTTTTGAAGATATTCTGAACACAGCTGAATTCAGAGAACAAATGGGACAACCCCACGCCATGGTAGAAAAAAGTTTAGGCATTCTGTAAGGTTGGTCTCTGGTCTGATAATTATCTAAGGAAATACTTCAATTTGTTCTTTATTTATAAAATCTTTTAATAAACCTCTTGTGTATAAATTTTACAGTGAACAATATTTGATATAAATCCCTAATTAGTATTTATGTGTCATGCCAAACAAGGTCATTGATCCTTATTCGGCATATCTTTTTCACTTCGTCAATTCCAGTTTTTAATTCAGTTTCTCTGTTATTATTTAATCGCGTTTCTAATCCTTGCAAAATGCTTTGGACTTTGTTTTCTCTTGCACAAATGACAAATGGAAATCTAAACTTTTCTTTATACCTAAAATTGAAATAAAATATCAATCAAAGATTGTTTACGATTTGCCGATTAGAGACTTTTTTTTCTCAACTCACAAATAATTATTATTAGTCAGACTTTGTCTTTCCTCCTTTGTCATACCACCAAGCCCTGCAAGTTTCTGTTCATTTTGAGACTCGATAGTGAGTTTTCCTTCGTCTGCTAATTTACCCGCTAAATCTGGATGTTTTTGCAGAACTGTTTCCTTATCTGTGAATTTTAAAAAATGCTTGATAATTATGAAATCAAAGTATTCCGTGTTCACTTATCAATGGAGGTCGGTCGCTACTCGGGTGACGCAAATTTTTGAATTTTTCAGTCGACCTTTTCGTGACGTATTCTGACAATTTTTTTATTTTAACTTTCTCTCTGCCTTGATTGCGTCACGAGATTCTCGGACAGTTCATTGATGATCGGCCAATAATAAGTACAATTAGGATGTAACGAAATTTTTCAAACGTTTTATTTCAGTTTTTCCGGATACTGATGATTTTTATTTGACATTGTGTCACTAATTGAAATAAACATCATTTTTGTAGATGCAAATATTTGGTTAATTTTCAAAAGTAATTTCAATCAACTTTTCAGTAAAAAATTAATCAGATATGTACATTCAAAGAGAAAATGAATGATGTGAATATTAAAATAATTTTTTTTTAACTTAAACGCCAATTAGCACCGATTAGTAATCTATTACAAAATTATACTTTATGAATAAAACCGCTTATAAAACTTCCATCGATTCCACAATTATAAATAATTTTTTTTAACACACCTGAAGTGTCCAATTTTTCCAAATAATCCTCGAAGGCTTTCTTGAGATCCTCGGACGAAGAGAAAGGCCGTTTAGCGGCAACAGCTCCAGCTGCTTCGGAGCAATGTTCGATGACATTTCCAAACAGCCATTCAAAATTTTCTTCAGGTAGCGCGTTCACCTCATTAATGCTCAAAATACCTTTCGACGTCATCGCTCAGCACTGTCGAAAGTGATAATCAAAATAAACGAATTGGAAACATATCGATTCCAATGAATAATGGCAACGCTACATGATGTAAATAACTAATTTCATTGCGTGCGATCAATTCACCCGTCACTTGCGAAATTTCGCACTTTCGTTTCGTAATAAATATATGCAAAATCTCCAAATTTCCTTAGAAAAAAAAATAATAAAAGCACGCGACGAAGCAACTGATAGTGAAATAAATGCGATACTCACGTGTAAATATATGTATGTCGCTGTCGTCAGATAGCAGCAAAGAAGGGTTTTTATCGCAGTGCAAACATCGGCATTAGAAGCTCCGTGCTCAAAGGCGCGTTCACGTCTTTGACAATTTATTTACGGATGTGCCTCGCGCGCGCGCTCGTCGAGAGAGGCATGCACTTTTCTCCTCTTCTTCTTCTTCTTTTTTATCTTTTTTTCACACCGCACGCGTACGACCGCGCGATCTTATCAACAGACTTATTTTTCGTTCTCTCTCTCTTGCTCGATTAATCCACCACACTAACCGCGTTGTTATGTTCCCGTTGACTATACATGTCGCACTCGCGCGCTCGCCTTATCTGGACGATTTGCCCGCCAAGTGGTCGCAAGGCTTATTCGATACTCTTATAACTACGCGTGTCTTTTATACGTATTTTATTTTTATTTTTATTTTTTTTTTGGTCTGCTGGACAGGTGAGTTTATTCGATTACCGCGACTGCTGAGATTTCTATTGATTTTTATCGCTTGATAAAAGACAACTTTGTACGCTTGATAAAACTGGAAATGTCCGAAGAAACTTGTTTTTCTTTCGGTATTTTTAGGAGATGATTTGAGAATCGAGTGTTAACTTCACTTCGAGTGGAAAAAAAAATACGCACACTATAGCTTCGAGAATTGGAAACTGTTTAACTTTATTAGCTTACTCCGGCGAAATTAAGTAAACGTGTCAGCACTTCAGTTTCACTGGCCGCATATCCACGTGACAAAGTTGTTACATACACACTGAAGTTGAAACGTGTCGCTGATCACGTAATTCCGAATATATATATTTAGTGAAAACTTGCTGGCATTCGCTGGCATCGACTTTCAAATACATTTTACTACCGCCGAGGTGGTTAATTTTTTTTTTTTTTTTTTGCAGACGAGTTATAATTAAATGAGCACAGGTTCCTACGGCATTTTTCAAAATTATCAAAACATCGAAGGCATCTGCGTTACCGACATTTTATTTTTCAAAATTAATCATGACGTAATCATCGAGGAATTACGATTCATAATGCGCATCAAGATTGAATTTTTTTATTTATTCATTCGTGATTTCTTTTATGGATATGATATTGATAGGTTGGTTTACCTTCAGTGATCAAAATGTCAGTTCGTTCAGCGTATCGAAAGGTGGAGCTAGCAAACATTTCTCATGCTGCTGAGATTATATAATTTCCATTGATATCGGTATTTTCCTAATTATTAAATAAAATTTCACTGAAAAAAAAAATGTTTTTCACTCGCTAACTTCGACCACAATTGGGGCTATACCTGACAAAATACATTTTTCCCAAAATCGTCAAAATCTACAATGTTCCAGTTTATAGCTCACACAAGCGACGGAAGGGTCAAAGCATAAAACGAGGTCTTAAAAGAAAAAAATAAAAGAAGAAGGCCGCTCAACAAGGTCGCCTTAAAGAAGCCGTTTTTTTTTATTTTTTGAACGAAAAGAAACAATCGCGCCGGCGAACAGGTAGATACACATAATAGACACGCGGGCGAGTTTCGAAAAAAAAAAGTGTATTTGGTGATGAAGGGGAAAAAAAGGGAAAACGCGCGGCGTCGGCGATCGGTATCTGATCTTTTATTTTACAACTCTTGGAGAGCGCGGCTTTCAAATTATCTCATCAAATTCACGGGATCGACGCGCGATCATTTTCTCAGGCTGATGTGATGCCTCGTAAATTCCGCGATTTCCGTATAATGTGAGTGTACATTAATGATTCGTTTCGAAGGCTTGTGACTAAGACGTATATGAGAAACAGAAGCTAATATTTTAATTTTGCGCTTGCCTTATAAAAGTCAATAGTTAGACGCGGCCGCTATATACAATTATCATTTTACAATACGCCATAACAATAACGCAAAACACAATTGCTATTAGTTTACGATCTCGCGAATTTGCTTCGCGATTTTATGGGAATGAAACGTCTGGTTTATAAAATGCGCGCGCGACACACGGCTCGATTAAATTATCTTATATATAGCGTTTTTTTTTCAACTATGCCGCTCGTGAGATCAACAATCTCTAAACAATTAAAATAAACCGAACGACCGAAGTTGTAAAAGCGACTATGGAGAACTAAGGCGTTCGAGAAAGATACGCGCAGCTTCTCTCATTTTTTATGACAAAGTGCGCCTTATACTCTCGTGGACGAGTTACACAATAAAAAATTCAAAAGATATTTCCTTCTCCTTTAAGTGGCATTAAAAACAAATAAACCGTACGGCGCGGTCGTCTTCTTCGACGTAAAACATGAATATACCATAAATTAAGCAAGGAGATCGTATATATATATGGTTTAATTTAATAGTTTATCCTCGACCTTCCTGTCTCTGCCGCCGCCGTCGCCGCCGCGTCGCATCGCGCGCGAAATCGTATAAACTCGTCAACTTTTACGCCCGAAGATCGGCTTTTATTAGCACTGAAACTGACGTTAAATGATATCTCTGTTTTCGGAGAAATTCGCGCAAAAAATGACTTTTTTTCAACTCGTCGAATTTGTCTTTTACCCGTGTCATGGCATATATTGAAAAATTTTGACGTATTGCGGTAATAATGTGGAGACAGTGTGTGAAAAATTTACGTTTAGAATCTATATAATGTTTATGTGTGTTTTTAAGTATTCCTATGTTTCGTTCTCTCGACTGATTTTTTTAGTATATTTCTCACTAAAACATATATATTGGTTTTTAATTGCGAGGAGGAAACGGAGATGAGGCTAAAATTATTCTTTCGCCGTGAGTGATTATGCATCGTTTATTCAAAATTTTTACAAAATCAAGCGTATTTTATACGAAAATTAATTCCGATACAAAGAACTTCTTGCGTCGAAAAATACATTTGTATTTTATTCCCAAAAAAGATGAAAGAAAAATCCCATCTCCATTTTAAAATTTTCCAAAATATTTTCACCATCGCGCGACCGAAAAATCCTCTCCTATTCAGTTGAAAAAAGGCGAACGAAAAGCGATTGGTCACATCGCGGCCAGCGCGTTTGCACATATAGAGCGGCCATTCGTACGGGTGTCCTTTTTTTTGTTCCTTTTTTCTCTGCAGATGGACCAAAAAGAAGGCATATATACAATGCCGCGTTTCGAGCGCGCGCGCCCTCGGGGAAGACGCTGCGAGGAAGAAAAGGAGCCGGTTCTTCTTCTTTTTTTTTATTACACTGCAAAGATTAGTCGGGGCGATCGGAGGTTATTTTATTGCCCCACCCCGCTATAAAAGTATTCTATTTGGATCTTTCGGGGGGTTGAGATACCCATGCAGTTTATACGTGACTTTTGGGCTTGTCGCTAAAAGACGAAATTTCGGTTTTTGTCGGTGGCACGTATACAATATTTAATTTCATCAATTTGAACGCTGTTTTTACTAAAAGCAACAATATAATTTTACTTAAAAATGAGTGATAACGCGGTCTTAAAAAAAAGTCCGGTTAGATAATTTTTTTTTCAAATTTTCGAGTAAACACGCAAACGGAAGAAAGGTGTATACCTAGCTTGATGAATCAGAAAACATATCCGTGTACATAGCGCGTGTTTCAGATTTTTTTTCTCCCTCCCAAAAACTTTTGTGTTCTCTCGAGAAAGGATACACACGGCAGCCAATCGGCAACGTTTCTCTTCTCGTTCTTTCACCGACAAAAAAAAACAAGAAAAAGAAGAGAAGAAGGAACGCTACCATCCTTATATACCTTTGCGGTGCTTTGGGAATTCCTCCTTCAACCTTTTGTGAAATTCCTTATGTCCGTGCTGGAAACATGTTAAATCGTATTAAGAGAAAAAAAAATACGCCTCCTTTTTAAACGCCGAAGGTAAAAAGGGGTTTTTACGCGCTTTTTTCGAAGGTGTTAGATATTTTTGGAAGTATAAGAGCCTTCGAAGGAATTTGCCTATTTGCTTACTTAACTCGGTAGCTCACGTGTGTGAGTGTGTGTGTGGGATGTGTCATAAATTATTTATGAAAATGACTGGGAGCTTACAGTATTACAATTATATGGTTATATATTAGTAAAAATTATTCGAAACAATGTAATAACACGTCGAACAATATGTTTCGCAAAAGTCATTTCATTAATTGAATTCAAATATCCTAATACACAAAGTAAAATAATCGTCACGAAACGCGCTGTCATCGCACAAACTAAACAGCCATCAAATAACGGCAATCACTGTAAATCGCGGATGATGAATGGTCGTCAAATGTATATACGTGTATCACGGTGGAAAAACGTTTCGCATATATATACAGCAGCTCGCGCAAAGACAAATGCTCGAGCAGTACATTTCGTATAGGGGGGAAGAGCCGAACGACCACGCATCGATCTGCGAACAGTTAAAGCTGAGAGCACTCCGGGGACTCGTTGCGTATATATATATGCTGCTAGTATCTGTGTGCTCGGGCTCACCGCATCACCAGCAGCAAAAAGCCAATGGATATATATCCATCGGCGCCCGTCGCCCACTAATTGCGCGACGCCAACGCAATTGTCAATATTGCCAAGGGGTGTGTTGTGGGTGTGTGATGCACTGCGCTTTTGGAATGACTTTGCAGGATTGACGTTGCTTTTTTGTGGGTTGGTTGATTTTATTTTTTCTTCTTTGATTTTCAAGCGTTTGCATCGAATAATTTTTTGAAATTGGAGTTATGTTAGAGAGAAAAAAAAGCGAAATAATACAGCGATGATTCGGAAAGAGGAAAACACGGTAAAAAGTTTGTTCTTTTCGCTTTGACTTTTTACTTTTTTTTTTCCGTGATAAGTCGACTCGCGCTAAGAGCAAGTTCGAGTTTTCCCGTAGTTCTCGCTATTCTCAAGGGGGCAAAGCGACCATCCGTCGGCTGTGGCAAACTTCAAAATTACTTTTTTTTCTACTTACATATCGAATTTGGAAAAACACCGGCGACAATGGCAGTTGATAACTTCCTATATTCATGGAAGTTTAGAAGTATGAATGAGTATTTTACTTATAAAAACTTTTTTTTTTGTTTAATATTTTAGTAAAATACTAGTTTTATTCAACAAATTGTTATTTAGAAATATAATTATCCCCGAATCTTTCGTGTGCCGCATTTTCGAATACATTTACATCATTCAACAGTATTTATCTCTGTAAATTTAGCAAATACAGACAAAATTCAATTTTTCCTTCCAAAAACTCATATATGATCGGCACGCCATATTATCACCTCATCCTATCGAACAAAGAATCAGAAAACAATGCATAAGCGAGCCAATTTTTTTCGTAACTGCAAACCTCGTTATCAGCAGATAACAAAAAAAAAGTACGCAAATTCGGCAAGTGCACGTATCACGATGTCGAATGTCGATTAGAAGCAAAAAAAAAACTCAAAGACAAAAAAAAACGAAAAATCAAGATAAATGGACCTCCACTTTTCAAGTTCACTTCGGTATAGGCAATAGACACACACAGACAGGCACGCGGACTCAGGTATAATATTCTCGCGCAAACACACTTTAACGAATGGGGCAAACATCTAATTGCGCTGTCAAATATTTGGAACGATATAATCTTCCTGCAAGCCCGGAAGCACATTCACTCACTCGGCTGCCGTGAGAGAAAAATCCATTTTAGCGTGAAGTTATAAAATGCGCCTTGATTTCTTTTTTTTTAATCGAATTTATTATATATTAAAAAGCTTCAAAGAGTTGATGCCGACACTGAGCTGCGCTATAAAAAAAAGAAAAAAAACGACGATCGCCTGATCTCGAAAATCGTTATCGCTGCCGCACCGTTATCGTTCGCGAGTGAGTTTCACGACTGCCGCGCGCGGGAGAGTGAAAAAAAAGGTAGGGAAACAGAATTTAAAGTGCACGCTTTGATGGGTATCGCGCATGGTTTACTTTGAGATGACGCTGAGCGATTGATATAATAAAGAATTTAGAAACAACATAAGTCTAACTTCGTTTTATCTGCTAAAAATGTATACTCAACTTCGATTTCACATCATCATTTTCTAAGAATATCCATCATCATTCAACGCTATTATAATGCAACAGCGCTCGCTGTGCACGCATAAAACCCGATGATTTCTCATGATCTCAGCAGCAGCAGCAGCAGCAATAGTCAGCTTCTCACAACTCCTCCTTTACACACACAATTGAAAAAAAAAAAATCTTATACACATTAACGTTGCAACGATGGCCGCTCGCTCGCGCTTTGAGAAAAGCGCATAGATGCTTTCCCATTCGCTGTCTGCGGGCTTGGTCTTTGGCTCAGTTCACTCCCATTAAATTCCAGGCTCGCGGGGAGTTTTATTCCCCTCCCCCCTGTCGCGGTGACTCTCTATACTCGCTCATCGCGAGGAAAAGAAGAGAGAGAAAGAGAAAAAAAAACAAGGACGCGAGCTCTTGCGGAGTTTCCTATTCCCTCCTCGGAACATCGGCCATTATCTGCATTTTATGGTTATACTGCTGCAGCGGGCTTCTCTCTCTGTCTGTCTGTGTATAAAGTCCGCTCGTTCCGAATACGTATTACAATTTCGTGATGCTCTTCGTTTTCTTTAGCCTCCGCGGTGCTGATGGTGGTGTGAGAGCAGCCTGTGTGCGCCTTTTTTTTTCCTTCTTCTTTTCGTTCCTTTTGTAACTGGCGCGCGCGCGTATGAGAAAGAGTTTCTTTTATAATGGCCGCGAGGCGCGCAACAACCAGAGTTTCCCCTCGATTTCTCGCACACAAGCCGCTATTTCTTTCTTTTTTTTTTCTTTTTCTTTTTCTTCGTCTGCGCGCAGCTTTTATTGCACATGACTTCGCTTGATTTGGACGAGATCGTGCACGAAAGCCGTTGTTTTTTTTTTTCGGAGCGATCTGAATACACGCGGCATCGATAAGCACGCAAGCTCGTGTGATCACGAATATTTTAAACCACTCGAGATTGTACTGTGCAGTGTCGAGCTTGCGGTATAAATCCTTAAAAAAAATTAAAAATGTATCAGTTGGAATTTATTTGACGCAGTATTATCAGAGTTGGAGTTTTTCAAGAATTTTGCACTGAGAAAAAAAGTGCGTGATCATTAGGCACCCGGGTTGTTGAATTGTTAATGATTCGGCACCCTTATCTAAATAACAATTATTCAATGCTGAAATAAGCTGGTGGATCGATGAAATAAACAAAGGGTGTAGGGTATGCCGATGCAGAATTAAGATGCGAGCTGCAATCATGCAATCATATTGAATTTTCTTTACGCCCGAAATAAAACGTGGATTGATTCGTTAACGTTCTCGCACTTGATTCCCCGAAATCGTACTATTCGTACTTAT
>JAWWMK010000021.1:5140131-5201673 GCA_035047105.1 Galeopsomyia nigrocyanea | reverse complement strand
TAGACATTCAAATCGATTTTTTGTTGCAATAAAATTATAGATTGTCACAGAAAACTAGCTACGTGTAGATAATGTAATGGCGAACATTTTAATGTAAAAAAAATTCACTGTTTGACGACTGAAATAAAGAGTTGTTTGATCTAAAAGACAATCATAATGCCATGACTCAAGCTCAAATACATTGTGGGTATATGCGCCAGTGCCGTGAGCGGCCGACGGAGGGGGGCCGTAAATGTTATCGCTGCCATATCTAATTACTATCTCAAAAATGTTTATACTAGAGTTTATAGAAGTTAATTTGGGCACTATACACAAAATTTTAAACGCTAAAACCACCAATATATTAGAGTTAATATTGGAACCCCCAACTGGCTAGCTCAAATTTTTCGCTATTTGAAAATTTTTTCATTTTTTTAACGTGTACTCGAATGAAACGTTGTTTTGTCAACAAATGATCCGCATTATATCTTATAAGTATGAATTGAAAGATAATTTAATTTAAAGGAAAAAGTAAATGTCCGCACTTTTTCTGATAAATATCGACAGCAAGAATAAATCAGTATTGATGTAATATCAAACTTAAACATCTTGTTCGATTTTATCAATAGAAAATGTTGACAAGTGATCTGATTAATTAAAAATTAGATGATAAAGCGTGTTTTACGACATCGTGTGTGCAAGTGCAAATACTTTAATTTATCTTTCAAAGTATTTTCACATTGCCATTATTATTTATGTTTATAATAAATAAATTGTTCGATTGCAGTTACTTAACAAAATTAATAATTTAGTTTAAGAATAATTATCATACAACTAAGTGAAAAATTTTAAGAGCCAATATGAGTGATTGTAATATTTTAATCAATAAAACGAGTTATCTGAAATATAAATATTGTAGATAAATTTGTAATAGTTAAAAAAAAATGTTTTTAGTGTTAATTTCGATGAAAATCAGTCGAGAAATTCGAAGAGTCTCCATCTACACGTAATACAGTTAGTAAACACTACAGCCGGTAAAGTAGAGAAATTTCATATCGAGAACCGATTGGCGGGCACTTTTGTTTAGCAGCGCCAGACAAGCGCGGCTGTCATCGCCAATTCAAGTATTGTTTATGTTATTAGTTGTTTAGATAGGGAAATTATTTATTTTTTATTTGATTTATTGTGAATATTGTGAATAAAAATGATGGAAGTAGTGTCTTTATCAATGCTCGATGACTGCGTTCGATGAAAATTTTTTGGAAATTAAAGTAAGATTAAAAAAATATCCGATTGTAAAATAATTTGTTTAGAAAAAAAAACTAACCTGCTCGCGTGAAAATAAGTATAGTTCGATGAACGTATCGATGCTGATCATGGAGAAGAATAAGGTGATGCAAATCGTAAAATTGAAAAACCACACGCCGACGTTCCACGACGTCTGGCGAAAGTTTAACAACATCACGAAAAACATTGCCTTTTCCATGGTTCTCGATCTCTTTCCGATAACTCCCCTGGAAATGACAACCCTGCAAAATACGATCAGAGTCGCCGAGCCGTTCTACCAATTTCCCAGCGAAACGCAGCTGTTGGAGATAATTATTCCTCAAATTTACAATCAAGTGAAGCAAAAAGTGATAAATACCATAAAGAGCGATTTACTCAAAGGTCAAAAATATTCTCCAAAAACGAATAAAAAAAAATCAATCAAAAATACATTCACGATCGCGCATTTAATTTCGCAGAAGTGAACAACGTAGCTTTAACGATAGACGGTTGGAACGGCCGAAGCATAGCCGATTACATGTCCGTTACGATACATTACTGGACCGAAGAATTCGAGTGCCGACACTTCTTGCTGCAACTGGAGAGTCTACCGCGAACTTGGAACACGGCTCAAGATTTATTCCACTTGATACAGAATGTTCTGCTCAAGTACGGGCTGTCCGAGGAAAAAACCGAGTCCGTGCACATAATCACGGCTAACGGCAGTAACATCGTCAAAGCCATTTCCATGAGCGACAAGTGGATTAGAATACCGTGCTTCGCTCGGCTCTTTCAGCAAACCGTCGACGACGTGTTGCAATCGTTTCCCGACTTCAACGATCTCGTCGTCAAGTGTAGATTCTTGGTAGCTGCGATATGGACGAAATCGACGAACGACGTCGAATTTCACAAAACGAAGCTTCACTCCACTTGTATTTTGGACGATATTATACCATCGTGGAATTCGATATTCGATATTTTCGATAGCTTGTTGAAATTGCGGAGTACACTGCAGATTTTCCTCGAGGAATCCAATTTGCCGGCTAAAAAATTGACCGACGCCGATTGGGAATCCATCAAATCGTACGTCCAAGTGTTCTCACTGCTGAAGCAAGCCAGCGTTTTGTTCAGTGAGGAAGCCTATCCACCTTTGTCGTTGTATTTGCCGACTATCCGTGGGATTTTAGAGTTAATGGAGTCTATGAATCTCAATAATCAGCTGTCAGTTCAGCTAATACGATCGATTTGCTCGAGATTCGGGCATATCAATACCAACGAGTCGATGATCATTGCCATGGTGGTCGATCCTAGATTCAAAACTCGCCTTCTAGCTGAGGATGAGAAGTTTACCGTGTTCGACATGGTCAAGAGTAAGATGCTTTCTATGGATGATGATAAAGAACAAGTTTCGAAAGATATCGATAAGATTGAGAATTTTACAGGTACGAAGTACGATTTTTGTTGTTGCAGTTCTTTCTATTTTTTTTAATAAAAATATACGATTATTTTAGATAAATCATTGAAGACGTACTTCACGAAGATAGAAAAAAAGAAGAGTGCCGACGATACAAACGAAAAATTGGCAGAAGCAGAGCTGACTTATTACTTGTGTCAAAATGTAGTCCCGATGAATACAACCATCAACGATTGGTGGAAAGACAATTGCAAAAACTTTCCCAAACTGGCGAAATTGGCAAGAATCTATCTGTCCGTACCGGCGGTGCAAGTAAGCTCCGAGCGAGCTTTTCCCAACAAACGTGGCTTCATCATCGACAATCGTGCCGAACTGTTGACCAGCCAAGTCAACGTTTTAGATCTAATGAGAATTAGTTTTTTGAACTGTAATTTAGGTCAGTTTAGAAACGACGTAAATTTGTAAACGAAAGGAAAGGAAAAAAAAAACGAGCTTCAATTTTTTTTTTTATAAACTACTTTTTAACGATTAAATTAAGAAATTTCAAAAGTCCGCGTGCGATAGGAAACATATACGTGTTATAAGACACGTATAATAATAGCATATCGAACAGGTGTTCTCTCGCTTGGAAGCCATGTTTATTTTCTTCTCTGTTGCTATGGAAACTATTCTGTAAACAGCGTAAAGCAAATCATGTGTATTTTCTAGAGAATAAGACGGGGTAAAGTGTTAGTCTGTCGAAGTTAAAATTTAGGACAAAAAACTTATTATACCAGCATTGTACAGGAAATTGTTTAATAAAATATTTATTGCTAAACGCGTTGGTTTACTATTAAAAAAAAAGTTATGGCAGATAAAGTGCCACATTTTATAAGTGGTTTCACTTCGAAGTCACAAGAGAAACGAGTAAAGGACACAAACTTGAATATGTGCTACAAAAAAGCATATTTTCAGCGTCGATTGAACGACAGTTCAGTGATAACGAGAGATATCAAGAGAATCAAACATCAGACGAGTAAAAAAGAATCTTATGGAGATGACGGTTTATACTCATCATTAGACACTCCTTTGACCAACAAAGTCGTCAAGCCATATCCACTAGAACACCAAATGGCCTTTTGCAAGAGTGAAAATCACGTGAGTCACAAAGTATTAGAAATCGCCATAAGAGAAGTGAACATACATCCAAATCACAGCTACAGTAAATCTCCACCAATAATTACCACTGTAGCCATACTATTCAAAAACAAAGTCATCTGTAAAACTCATCAACCATTCAATCGAAAATTACACAAACTATTCATCAGAAACCAATCAGACTCCAACAATCTATCATTACAAGTTCAAGGACCCAACGGTATACAAAGTACCTTGCCGCTTCCACTGCCAGAGCGATGCGTGAAGTTGAAGAAAATCGAGATTGATTTTGCAATCGACGACAGCACCGGAATTATTTATCCGGGAACTGTTGTTTGCACAGTTTCGTTGAATATTACGGGCTCGAATGCGAAAACCGAGGCGACGACTTATCTGTACACACCGTCGACGAACGATCCTAACGATCCGAGAAATAGTTTTTCAGTTGTTAAACCGAAAACCGACACTCAGAGCAAACCAGTTCGCTACTTCCTTCTTCACGATCCAGCACTGTGCTTTCCGTCTACGTCGGATTTGTTTCACAAATCAAGCGTTGTAAGTTTACAAAAATCTTCAAAAAAAATTTTTCCTTCATGATAAAATTTCTTTTTCAATTTTACAAAGAAAAAGCGTCTACCAAAACCACCGGAAATCGTCGTCGCCGAGCAGATGTTCTCACTGCTCGACATCTCTCTGCGCAGTTGGTTTCAAGAGAGAAGACCACTTCGACCGACCTCGGGCACAACTCACGTACAGAAACATCACGCCGGTCGCAAGCAAATTCTCACGGTCACGGTGCTGCGCGGCGTCGAAGTGCCGGTACGCGAGGAATCGGCGCTCGTGCAACCGATCGTCGAGGTCGAATGGGGCGATATCGCCAATGCCACTTCTGCCTCGGAAGGTCCTGCGCCCGTTTGGCAGCAGACTATACAGCTGGAGGTGCCGACGATGAAGATGAGGTAAAAAGTAAAAAAACGAATAACAAATAATTTTTTTCACCAGAATAAAAAAATTTTTATTTTTTTGTTCTCAAGTGGCGAGCACTGTGTGAAAGTACGTCTGTTCGATCAGCATCCAGTGTGGGGTCTACAGTGGTTGGGCGAAGCGAGAATCCCAATAGAATGTCATCGAAATTACCAACAACTCGAGCGTTGGGTCGGTCTTTCATCTCTCTACAGTCCAACCTTCTCGTTCGGTTACGTGCAAGCGAGTCCAGGTTTCTCTTACACGCGCATCTACATACTGATGAAGATGGAACACATGGCCGCGATGAATCCAATCGATAGTAGTTCCATCGACACTCTATCCAAGGCTATTCAAAGGTGTCTCGTGGTGCCTTATAAGATTGCCGAGATCGAGACTCCCGAGGAAGCTGCCAATCTCGCGATGTTACTCGAAGCACTTCCGGTACATTATGGACCGTTGACCCCGAGACAGGCTCTCAATTTGAATAAGGTCGATCATTACGGACGATCGGCGCTACTTGCTACGCTTTTGCAAGGATTGGGATTGCAGTCGTACGTGATGATAGGTAAGTTTAACTGTGTTGGTTTTTTTTTCGAATAATAATTTGAGTGTTTTTTTTAGGATCTTCACAGACGAGAAAATGGGCATCTTTCACTCTGACGGTCGGTGAGAATTCGAGCGCTACATTGTGGGATGCGGAGAACGGCGATCACTACGAGTTGGAGGATAATCGTTGCGCTCTGATCAGAGTTTCTCGACTCATCAATCATCACAGCGTGAGTCAATCATACGATAATTACATATAATTGTGTACAAATGAAACATTAAATTTCCGACTGATCCCGACAGATATGGGAAAACGCTCAAAAAACCGTAGCACCAGCCAACCTGAAATACGACACGAAGAGCGGCAAAGACTGGCAGATATTAATTAGCAATCCGGCAGCGGCGAGTTCGCGCAACGTGCAAACGGTGGACTTGAACATCGCGCAAGAGGAAGAGGAGGAGGAGGAAAAGGATGTGACGCAAGAGATCGAGGAGAATCTACGCGAGAATCTGACGCAGTGGCGAACTGCCTTGGAATTACCCACGATTTTTAACAGACACGCTGATTCCATACTTCGCGAGATTCTCACGAAAACCGACAGCTCGAGCGACACTCCGTTGGATAAGAAGGATTTGAGACAGTTGTACAGAGCTTATTATACTCATGGTTTTGTCGTGAATGTTAGGTACAAGGATTTGGATGATTTGTCGAATTTTTTACTGTCGACGAAGATACATTTGATGGCTGGTCCGATTGAGTTTGCTCTGGTTTGTTATGTCAAGAAGTTGGTTGGTAGGATTCGCTCGATTTGGCTGGCTGTTGTGATTCTTAGGAATAAGACTTGAATTTATTTACTACTGTACGTCAAGACTGATTTTTTATAATTAAAATATTGTAGATAGGTGAAATTAATGTAAATGCATAGTGTTTTTTTTTACTAATAAAACATTGCTCAGCAATGACGTTTTATAACAATTAATAGTCATATTCATTACATTGTGATATCGAATAACATACCGATGGTACTTGATTACCCACGACTTTGAGGAAAAAGAAAAGGTAATATAAAATAAACAAATACTAAAAAAAAGAACTTGACTCGCAGAGACCGAAAACGATGGATGACTATAAGATCGACACATTGGACCTATTATCGTCCAGCAGAACTACATCGTTTGAAGTGCATCGTGCGCACGCACGTACAAGGCGCTTTTTAATTGAATTTAATTGACTGCAGTTCTCTCTTTCTCTCTTTTTCCTTCGCTCTTTCACTCTCTATCTAAAATCAATTCTATTGCATCAATAAAAACTCTTTTTCAATCGCAATTTTTTTTGTAGAACAGTTTATACGAAATTTTTTTTCTTTTTACCATTTGTTTTTTTTTTTTTTGCGCGTACGTTTGAAAATAAATGGCAGATTGTATCTCGCGATGCACAATTATTACATATTTTGCGTTTTATGTATAACTTTCGCTCTCTTTCTCTCTCAAACACATATATACTCACGCTAACTTGGATATAACCCTTTCATACTCGTTTTATATATTTTTTTTTTCGTTTCCTTAACATTTATTGTATCTGTCTAGTTAATTGCGCTAAGTTTTTTTTCTCCATTTGTAAATATATATAGTGTTATGAAATCAATTGCACGCTGTATATAATATCATCAGTTTCTCGCGATATTTAAAAAAAATAAAACAAGAATCAACAACAATCGTTTATCGGTTGTTAAAAAACTTATCAAAATTTTGTACGTCGTATATAAAAATCTAACAAACGGATGTATACATATATACACATATATCTTACTAATATATATACTGCGTACATACATATATATTACTAATATATATCTCGTATATGTAGAAAAATGGAAGTTACATAGCGTTGTAGAAAAATTAAAAACTCTTGACGAAAACCGCGCGTGTAATTACAGTGCGAGTGCGTCGAAGACAATTATTATTACAAATCGCATTCTCTTGCGGACAAAAAATACACGAGATGAGAGCAGTGCTCTGTTCGACAAAAGAGAAGCAAAATATGCATATCCATCGTATGTCTTTTTTTTTTATTCTCAACCCTTTTTGCTGTTCACTCCTTATAAACTTAAAGAACAATAATGCAATAATTTATAAATAAAAAGTAGTACAATCGCCTTGTATAACGTCATACCCCCACTTGCAAAGATAACAATTAGAACGCGATTAGCAAGCACAAATCTCTGGTGTTGGCATTTTGATTGACCGCAGAAAGTTTTCGACAAAAAAAAAACACAAAACCGTTTAATTAAAAAAAAAAACATTCTAAAATACTAAAATCACACAGCGTCGTCGCAGAGATTTGCACTTTTCCCTCTCGGCAGTGGCGCGTAAACATCGTTTTATACATTTTTCTTTTTTTTAATAATATTACATAATATAATATTTCCCCCGTTCATAGAGCTTCGCGAATAATTATCATATAGACGCTATTTTATTTATAGAGATGTTTTCGCGTCCCAACGCTCTCCGGTGAAATGACGCTTGCGTTTTTTTTGTGAAAAAAAAAATCCGTGCGGATGCGCAAACGAGGAGGGCGATCACTGCACCTTTTTCGTGGCGCCGTTCGCGTGACCGTTCGCAAGGCCGTTCGTCAATAATTTGCCATTCTGCTGCTTGCCGTTCAGCAGCTTCGCTTCCGCTGCTTGCTTATTCCGCAGCTGCTTCGCCGCGTACACTTGTTTACCCTGTAATTTACAATTTTTTTTATTAAAAATCACAACAAAAATAAAAAAAAACTATTTGTTTTCTAGCTTGGTACAGTAAAACATCGAATTTTTCGAAAAAAAAGCATGCGACTTACTTCATCGTCTTTACTCTTTTTATCCTTCGTAAGCATTAAATTCGAAGAGACCGATTAAACACCCTTCCAATTCAAAGATAAGTACAAAAAAAAAGTGACAATTACCTTAGCAATGTAGGCTTTGGCATAGAAGTTTCCGAAGAGAACGATGAAGGAGACCATGTAGATGACGAGTGCGTATTGCATCCAGAGTGGGAAGTCGCATCCGTTCTTGATGCCATTGATGCCGAGAATTAGAGCAGTGGTGAACTGGATGAGCTGGAGTATCGTCAAGTACTTCTTCCACCAGAGAAACTTGGCCACCGTAGGTCCCAACGCTGCCAGACCGTAGTAGGTGTACATCAGCACATGGATAAAACTGTTGACCATAGCTGGCAAGAATGCTAAAAGAAAAGATTTTTGTATAAGGACGAACACGGAAATTCTCACGGATGACGATCGAAGATATACTTACTGGAGCCACTTGGGACCCATTTGATGCCAATCCACCAGAGGGAAAACATAGTTGAGTGATGGTAGACGTGCAGGAAGCTCAGTTGATTCTCTTTTTTACGCAGGATGAAGAAGAACGTGTCGCAGAATTCCAGCAGTTTACTGAAGTAGTACCACCAAACGGCATTCGCGATCTACCAAAAAAAAAAACAAGCATTATTAAGTAGGCAAAGATTTCTCCGAGTCGAGCAAAAGTAGGCTTCTTTAGTTGGTGATTCCAATCGGGAAAGCTTATTGTCCCCGTGGTCATTATAATACCTGTATCTCTTCGGGCCTCGTGATGTGCCTGATCGGTTGGCATACGTAGCTGTAGCGTAGTTTCGTCGACGCCACAAACAGCTATGAACACACACACACACAAAAGATAATCATTACCGTCACTCGTTCCTATCACTTTGTCGTTATAAGTCGCGACGCGTGCGTGAAAGTTTATCTCTTACCTCGACGGCGATGTAAAGGTTGAGGGCTGCCATTGCAAGGTTATAAGGTACGAGCGCCCAGGTGAGCTTGAATGCTTTACGATGCCTCATCAATTTTGGGCCTGACCATACGATGAAGAGGTAGAGTAAGGTGTACAATATCGTTGGCTGTGGAGAATCTACCAGTAACCATCCTCTCGTTCGCTCGTCTAGTTTTTTAATAAAAAAAAATTAAATTAAAATTCATTTGTATACGTGTACGTGACTTTCTCTTTTTTTTTTTAGCTTGATTGTACGTCGAGGAAAACAATATGTGATAAAGTCGAGTTTTCCGCGAGGTGGTGCAAGCACGTTTTGTGTATTTATGAGGCGGCTAATTGAAAGCTATAATGTGATGATTTAATGATACCCTATATCTCTGTATAAATATTTATGAAAATGCTTTATTTTTCTTTTACGAAACGAATTAAGCTTTTTGTGCCGCACTTGATATCGTTTGTCATATCTGAAAATTGACATTGATAAGTATACATACGCACGTGCGTAAATGTACGTACTTTTACGAATTATTTGCGATGACCGTTGAGACGTGCGTCTAACGAAATTTTTTTTGCGCGCGTACTAACGAGGAAAAAATAAAAACAACAAGGTCGATGTATGTACAATTGAAGAAAAAAAGTTATCGTTACGTGCACTTGACTTTTTCGAGGTAAGTACTTAATGGTAAAGTCGATAAAGAGCGAAGAAAAAGAAAAAGTTGACAAAATTAATTTGTATATAACTCACCAGACAACGACAGCGTCCACAGATAATAGTCGTAGGCATCGTTGATGAAAGTGCTCGTGGAATTGATGAGGCTCGCCATTGCCTACAAAAGTGCAACGAACGATACATTAGCTTCGTCTCACAAAACTACCTTTTTTCAATTATTTTCTCCGCGGGAGTGTTTACTTATACATATGTGTGATCGAGAGAGAGAGAGAGAGAGAGAGGCGAATGTGTATAATATGCTCGCGACTCTCACCAATTTTTTTATTAAGGCATAGGGGGGAAGAATTTTAAGTATACACTCGTCATCTTTCGCACATACATAGTCAGCTTTTTTTTTTATTCCAATCGAGAATACTTTACGATCGCACGCGTTGCATGCACATGCAGGGTGACTTTCGCTTTCGCGAGCGGCTGGATTAACCAGTTGGGCGTTTGGAAAATTTTTCGGTTAGATAATAATGGAATATTTTGTATATATGTATACATAACGCGAATTTCTCCCGGCGAACGAAAGTTGATCGCCTTTTTCTTTCTCTCTCTCTCTCTCTCTCTCTCTGTATTTGGAGTTCAGGATCTTGATCAATGTAATGTGTCGGAGAGCTGCTTTGGGCGTATATAAACTGGATTTTGAATTTCCACTCGCGAGATGTATTTTTATATACTTTCAGCGGGTTAAAAACCACAACAACTTATGCATGACGTAACAACGAGAGCAAATAATATAATCCAACCAAAAGTTGCTCAACTTTCATCGGGTATTAATCGTCTGGCGCTTGCAATTTCACTCGCGGAAACGGCACCGACCTGCCAAGGCACTCGCCGCCTTCCTTTTTTTTCCGTCTCTCTCTCGTATCTTTTCCTCTCGGTGGCCGTTGCGCGGGAGAAAGTGCAAATTGATGCTCGCACGAGAGGCTTTTTTAAGCATTGGCGTGGCGTGTTTTGTGTTGAAGGTAAGTCGAAGGAATGGGGGGAGAGAATCTCGTCGAGAGCGAGAGTTTTGCCGCTCCAAGCGGATTTTCATCCCGCGTTCAACGATCTCTGCACGATTATTGTTCTCCCGCGCTTATAAGTGAAACTTCGCTGGCTACGAAAGCGCCAAGATTTTGACGAGAGGGGGAGTATGGGATGATCATCCTTTCGCTTCACATATCCAGGAAGTGAAAGGATGAGCTTTTTGACGACGCGAAAGAGAGAGAGAGAATAGAAATTTTCCAAATGAACTTTTTTTCTTTCCTTCCTTTTTCATGTGTGATATTATATTCACGGTGCCCCCGTGAGTCGACAATTATACGCTATACACTCGCGCTCGCTAATTAATTGACGCGCGACCGAGCGATACGCGCGTTAATATCGCTTTGCCATCTGTGAAAATGCAATTACGGTATAATACGCATATCGCTTATGCGTACGAGTCGCTCTTTTGTAATTCAAATGTGCAGTGTTACTATTTTTTTTTCGTACTATTTTTTACAAATTTTATTGAATAACTTTTTAAACAAGAAAAAAATCATGCAGATTTGAAAGATACCGTTAAACGTAGTTTACGGCTGCGTCGTAAAGGTGTATAAAGTTTTACGAGATATGTACCGCGAGGAAATAGAACAACGATTCCTCTTTCTCTCTCTCTCTCGGTTAAATAAATCAAATTTCATGTACAAGCGCTGAGCTGTATATCTCGAACGAGTAAGTGCTTACGCTTTGACTTTTACGGCGCTAACATTTGAATTTTATAAATATTTAGACTTTCACGCGCGAGAGAGATTTTTTTTGTGCATCTTTGTTGTTTTACGACGATTTTCACCCAGAGACGATTTTCTTTAATAACGTATTTATCGGATGTACATTTTGATTGTTTATGGCCTTTCGGAAAATTCTTATATCGCGCGCTGGATCTGTATGTCTATCAATAAAGTTGGGATCTTTATTATTATAGACGCCACAGACTCTTCGCGTAGAAGAAAATTTGTCTTCGCTTGTTATCTTAACCGTGTCGTAAATTTGAAAAGTTTGTAAAGGATGTGTGTCAGTGGGAAACGACAGCGATTATTTTCATTTTCTTTTTCTGAATTAAAATATTTTTTCTTTTTTCTAAAAATTTCATTAATTCGAAACTATAATTTGAAGGAAAAAAAAACAAATTTTCATACATTACGTGCGAAAATCCGCAAAACGAAATTTCCATATACCACACTTTCTTGCAAAAAAAAAAATTGAATATTCAATTGGCAACCGCAGCGGCACCGCGCGCGCGATACTTTAGCGTCAATTTGCGCTGACCATAATCAACGAAACTTTTTTATCTCTCAAGTTTAAATGAAAAAAAAAAACAACACATTAGACGACCGTAAAATTTATCTATACGTCCACGCGCTAGTCGAAAATTACCGGCACTTACTCAGCATTAGCCTTGCATTAGCACAGCGGAATAATCGCGCGCATGGAAAAGCTCTCGTGAAGAAAAAAAAACTCATTTTCAGCCTCAATTGTCGTATGGCGATGTGTGAAGAAAAGTAAGCCGCCAGCATTAACCCGCTTTCCCATTCGATTAATCACAAACGTTGTAAAAAAAGAAAAGAAAAGATCGTTCCAAAACAGCCCCGTCATCGACGATGACATTGTCAGCTGTCTCTTACCTTATGGACGAAAGCAAATCCTTGCGCCTCGTTAAAAAAGGAAAAAAAAAATTGCAAATTGAGTTCGTCGCACTTGGACACTCGCGTTCGCGTTACTTTTGGAATCGAAAAAAGAAGAAAAGAGAGAGAGAGAGAGAGAGAGAGAGAGAGGAAGAAGGCTTAAGAAAGTAAAGGGCACAGGTGAGAAATGACTCGCATGGCCCGCGGACTAAGATCGACTGAGTTGCAGAGCGAGGCGGCACCAAGCGCGTCGGTCTACCAAGTGCCAGCGGCTCGCTCGAGCGTCCCGGTGTGCTTTATAACTTTGGTCCATGCGCCAAAGCAAGCGCGTGGTAGGCGGCTAACCAGGCCAAAAGCACCCACCACTCGAAGGCTTTATTCCCCCACGTACATATGCACACGCGTATATTAACATCAACTTCAACGTGCGATGTGCTGCGACCGATGCCACCGCGGGGAGAGAGGGAACCTTCTTTCGACATTTCTTTTCTTTTCTTCCTTTACTCATTTTTTTTTTCCTCCTTCATTTTCGATTGTGTGTGCACTTTATACAGGTGAAATTCAACATTTCTGACCCCGTTATTTCTATTAAGCTGACCGCGGCATCTTTTTTTTTTCTTTTTGAGCAATGAGCCGTTCGTCGATCTGCTGTGAGACTCTGTTGCTTTTGCGGATGAATGAAATTTTTTTTCCGTACTTTCCAACGGCTATGTATACAACTGGAAATGAGCACAACGCTGGTGTTGGCAGTTTTTTTTCTTTTAATTTTTGGCAGGTGCGAGCTTATTTAGGAGTTATTGAATTGTTACGGTTAATTGTGCACGATGTTCTCGATTTGATTTTTCAATGTACGTATATGTAGATTGGTGTAAAAGTGTTTTACTTTTTTTTACTTACTTTTCTATCTGTGATACGTTTTTTTTTTAAATGAAGCTATACATTATTTTTTATGTAGTAATGATAATTTATCGTAATTGAGCACTCTAAATTTTGCGATACGAATATTTGTTTTATATAAGGCAGTGCATATACACTTGAAAAAAGGTTCGTATTGACATACATTTTTACAAAAGAAAAACTGTCGATTTGTAGTTTCCCTCCTCGAAAAAAAACGAGTTTCTAAAAAAAAAATAAAGACTTTTACTACATGTCAATTTTGGTAACACCATTCAAAACTTATAAATTGTGTCGCATACCTAAAAACGCGTTCTAATAAGATAGAAATCCTAATAAATAAAACGTGTTCATACTGAAAATGTATATTTACAGGCTAATCCAGTCTTCACCAAAAGAATTTCTTTATCAGCTTCAAAAATGAATTTGAATTCTAGGTCGATAGATTCAATAATCGTCCTCGAATTCCACATCGTTTCCCTATATGTAAATCTATGAGAAGCGATTGAGTGAACGTATCAACGAAAGTCGATAAAAAAAATCACCGTTGTTGGACCGCTAGATCAAAAGCAAACATGACGAAAAAAAAGAGAGAGATAGAAAGATAGATGAGGTATATATATGTATATCCCGTATGACTTTCGCCGGGCGAATCTTTGGTTTTGGGGCTGAGCGAAAGGCGAAAAAAAAAAGCGGCACTCGTATTTAAACCATTGATTGCTCTAAAAATTCGTAGGTCACACAACCACAGAGCGCGCGCTCGACTAACAGTTCCCTCCACCAAGCATCGACCTTAAAATCTCGAAAGTCTAAAATGCAAACGTTCCTCGTGCGCGCAATACATCCTCGAAGCTCGTCTCGGTGATTTATCGTTCGAGTGGAGAAATCAAACGGTTTCGGTTCATATCCTCGAGAACTTCCTTATTAATATTAAAATTTCGGATATACTTTTAGAAAAATCTATCATTCCTTTCTCGGTAACAAATAAAAAATAAGCGCGTCTTCGAGGTAAAAAGTGGCTTTCACTTCAATATATTTATATATAAAAGGGTGTACATTCGCCGGCGAAAACATTGTCGCGTACCGAGGAAAAGAACCGTAAGGAGTCGCAGACGAATGGATCTCCTTCGCACAGTCTAAAAAAAAAACCGGCAACGGCGATAATTAAGTGGGAGAAAGACACCGTTCCAAATATCGTGCCTCCAGCGAAACTTTCATGTGTTTAATGTACACACAAAAGTCCCTTTTATACATGTATATAGTCTATTGCTTATAGACCTACTCTCGAAAAGTGGTCCAGACCGAACGCGAAGGCAAAGTCCTCGCTCGATCTGATCTAATATATAAGAAAGTGAGCGTTTTC
Source organism: Galeopsomyia nigrocyanea (assembly GCA_035047105.1). Classification (NCBI taxonomy): domain Eukaryota; kingdom Metazoa; phylum Arthropoda; class Insecta; order Hymenoptera; family Eulophidae; genus Galeopsomyia; species Galeopsomyia nigrocyanea. Next base: position 5,186,951 of record JAWWMK010000021.1, on the reverse strand, counting down.
TCTCCACGGAGTTCCGTTGCTTCTTGATTTCGTTCGTGTTCTTTTTTTTTACGACTGCCTAAATGCCGGATGAGCAATCGCTTGTTAACAGCTCATTTGGATATAAGCTTTTAATCTATTGGCGGCTTTTTTATGACTCTACATATGAAAGTAAAGATTTAATTTCCATTGATTTAACGACATAATTTTTGGGCATCGACTTATCTTTTCACCCGGATCTTTCTTTTTTATTTAACAGAGATTTCTATGACTAATGATTGACGTGAGTTTCCTCGTGTTACTTTTTTCTCTCAAGCTTAAACATATTTACAAGTAAAGTGAATTTATGAAAATGATAAATATTTTGTTGAGGAGCGATTTTATTCATCGGCAACATTGAAACAATTAAAAATATAATGATAAAAAACACCAGTTTTCATTTCTTTGTAATCGATAATCAATTGACGTAACGATATATTTACATCGAACGATTAATTCTTTCGCTACTGTTTAACGAAATAATTTTTCAAAGTCAGTTCTCTTATAGAATGCTCTCGCGGCTAATGCATGATTCATTCGAGAGAAGAAGCAAACTGCAAAACCAGTAATTATCCGATTACAATCACCACGCGAAGAACATTTAAACGCACAAAAGTTTTCGAATATTATGGCGTAACGAGCGGAAAAATCTTTCGAAATCTTCATGAGTAGCAGTTTTTTTTTCAATATTGACGATCAACGACCTTGCAATTCGAATTTTGCGTTTCTCAGCAAAATACAGTGTAAATTATTCGCGACACAGCTCAGCGTTTACCTAATTAATTCCATACGCACGCATTTCCGCAACGAGAGAGAGAGAGAAACAAAAATATACTTTTGACGACAATGTTTGAGAAGGTTGAATTAGATTCAAAGCGTTTTACAATTCCCTCGATGTATCTCTCTCTCACGTGTCTCTAATTTCTCTGGATGCGTTAACGGTGCAATCGGCATTTCCTAATGGCATTCACCGCTACCAAATGAATTCCCCGACGACTAAAGGCGCACACGTTCGAATAGATTTTCCTCTCAGTCTTTCTCTCTTCGAGTTAAATTTGCGAGAGATAGAAGACTAATTGTACATATCGTGCAAACATCGCGTTCGTCGGTACACACGCACACACGCAAGTTCAAGTTTATACGACTCGTTAATTAATTTGTCGGCGAGCTGATCTTTTAGGGATAAAACGGCGATTTTAACGTCAGCGCGATGTCGATGATCGCGTGTACTTTTAACTTTGTTGTTTTTTTTTTCCTTGCTGAATTAATCGGTACGCGAATATCGAACTGACGTTTCGGCTGGTATGCGTAATTGATTGTAAATCTCGACGCGATAGTAAAAGCCTTTTTTTATAGACTACAATCATTTGTTATGGCTGTCTGCAAAAGTGTACCGCGCGACGAAGAAATGTTTATGAAAGTTAACCTGATCAATGGGCGCATATAGGAAAGTAAGTCGAGTATATAACGCGACACTGACAAATATATATTACATTGCCGATGAGAATTCGTTAAATGACCATCGCGTGCACGCGAACTTGTCGTAATACTTAACTGCTATTTTTAAGATTCTGACAATTCCAGAAAAATTTCGCTGTATTAGCATTCTTTTTGTCAGCCTGTGGATGCATACAAAAAAAATGCGAGGTGCGAACAAGGATTAGGTAATAACCGCAGAGAAAAAGCCCTTGCATATGTTACGTACACATTAAGCATCGAAGAAGCAGCCAGAAAGAAACTTGTGTGTGGATTAAAAAGTCAAATAAGATTTACACGGCTGGTGGAGCTGACATGGAAATATTTGTACTCGGCAAACATTTGACCTAAGACGACACTTTCGTAACTCCTCCATCGAGGCGAGCGACGAAGTGTACAAGTATATGTATACATATAGTTCTTATTCGTCGTAATTTGCGTAATAGACGATTTGCAAGACAATTTATTTGGATCGCGTGATATCTACATACATATACGAGCTTCAATATTGACAGCCAAATTTTGTCGGAAATCTCATGGATTATTTAGAATTCTGTCTTTCATGAAAAAAAAAGAAACCATATATAAATAAGTCATCGTCTGAAAATCGCATGCAGGTGACGGAAAAAAAAACGAATGAATATTTCCATGACGCGTAAAAATTAAAAAAAAAACTCGACAAATTGCGCAGCAAACCGACAAAAAAAAGTCATCGATTGTTAACCCCGGGAAACTTCTTTGCATAATTGTCGGTCGCGCTACTTAATTTTATAATATACGCGCGATCCGTCGCGTCATCTGTCTGTCGAAATTGAATTTTATTGACATCGATTATCAGCGTTTTAAAAAGTTCAAAACCTAAATCGATCTCGACAAGAATATTTCAACGCAGCTCATTTATAATATCAACGATATACGCGCGAAATATTATCTCGTCATCATTCGTATGAACCCGCATGATATAAAAAAAAAATCTGTCAATTCATCGTCAATCGTCATTTACTCAAGCAACAATTTCCCTCAATGGAAAATCCGCATTGTTCTCGAAGTGTCTCCAAAAAGCGAAAAACCCGTCGAGTCATCGTTAGATATATCAAATCAAACCTCTCAAACAACGGATTACGGATTTCGTAGAAAAACTCACGGCATCCAACACGTAATCGCCTGCATATCTCGCCGCAATGAACGTCGACTTCCTTTCTCTTCTCACTCCTTATAAACATAAACAGCCAATTACCATTCATCGCTATCCCGGTGAAAAGAATCGTTGCATTGTCGTGATATAGAAAAAGAGTTTTTTTTTTATTCTAAAAGCGCATCTTTGAATTCCGAAGGACGCACACACATTATATACACAAGTTCAATGCCGCTAATTGGACTGCGAGCTCGAGCGCTCGAGCGAACGAACGAACGCGTTGAAAGTGCAAGTCCCGTTGAAAAGGGACCGTGGCTTTACAGGTTTTCTCCGGATTATTAAGTTTCGCTTTCGCGTAATGCCGCACACCGATCGACGACCTATCGCTCGCTCGAACGCGCTCATTAAACATTTGTCATCATCTTTCCGAATCACACAGAGAGATAAACAAGTTTTGGATGATTTATGTATAGTATATATACGCGTATATGTAAACTTCCGGCATTAATTAAAGAAAGTTGATGGTTTATTTTTCCTCGATCGAGCAAACGGATGCCGGAAGAATATACATTTTCTTATAACTGTATAAAACGCTCACGCAAAAAAAATAAAATCTCCGCATCATCAACGTTAATCATCATCGTACGTATATACCTCAATCATCGAAATGATTGCGATATATCTCAATCTCGCGTATAGAAGGCATATAATCGAATTAGAAAATCGATGGAAGCTCATCTCTCTCTCTTGGGTGAAACTACACTCGCGAGCGCATAACATCGACTGCGGCTATGATGAAAAGATTGCGTGCAACGTGTATATGCAGTGTATAACGTGTTGCACGTGTGGGAGAGAAACAGAGAGGCTGCTGCACCGATAATAAACCGAACGAAAGTGAGTTCGGTCTGAATTTTCGATCGCGTTTATATACTCGTTTAACACGCAGCTGCCTCGCTGTGCGTTGATGCAGTTGTATACTTTCATTTATATATATATATGTTCGCTGCCAATTGGAAAACCATCAATGCCAACTTAGCCGTATAGTATTGTTACGTGATAGAAAGCTACGTGTAGCTTCTTCTTGTTATTGACTAAATACACGACGATATATATATACGTTGTCTAATTGCTCCAACAAACGCAATGTATTTATGTACATTATATACATACACACAAGCGAAAGTTGTAATTAATCGCTCTCGTTAGACGTCCAGCCACGGCTAATGACTTTACCCGTGTTTACAGGCGTTATATACCACTTATTATAAATCAACGGCATGAATGTCGTTGTTTTTATTTTTAATTTCTTTCGTCATCGCAAACTATCGAAAAATGGGATTTGATAATGTGTATACGAACTATAGTGGTCGTGTGGTGCATTATAAGAAAAATCACCTTTCTCTCAACTATACGTGAGCGCAAAGACAGGGTCAAGGCACTTTCGACTATTCACTAAAACCATCTGTCTCCCTTCTTCTTCTTTTTTGTTGTTGTTGTTGTACCCTACGTTGACCAATTAATCGATAATGGACATTATGGTAATTTATTTCAAAGAGGCCGAGAGACTTTCCAAACAATTGTGTCCGCGAGACGGAGATAAAGATGCGAATGCCTATTGTACCTATGGGATTTCGTTTGTTATTTGCGAGAGAGCAATTTGTATAGTTCGGGGGATTCACCTTTTTAAAACTATTAGCGAAAGTCGATAAACGCGTGGTAGTTTTTTCCAGAAAATAAATGTTAGCGATAATTTTTAAATTGCAAGTGGGCTATCTCGATAATTGGGTCTGACAGATAAATACTAATACGTCGATTAATTAATTTTTCCGAGCAACTAAGAATTTAAAAAAAAAAACACGATAAACGAGAAAAAAGTAAATTCCTTTTTTTATTATTCATTACTCCAATTCAAATCATGACAATTTCACCGGTCAAACAATTCAAACGAACCGCATAATCGTTAAAAGAATAATAGCCCAGCGTAAAGTGAAAGAACGTACGCTTTTAACTCCAGTCATTAGAAAATATATTTCGTTCTACTTTTTACGAAAAAAACAAAAAATAACAGAAGAAGGCCCCATCAATCTCTCGAAAAAGATTGCACACGCATCTTCGAAACAGAATAGTACCGTTGGAAGTCTCACTTTTGAACGCGTAAAAAAAAACAAGGAGTAAAAAGGCTTTCGCGCTAAACAACAAAAGGCGAATAGTAATCTCTCGAAAACGCGTCTATAAATTCACCACTTTGTTTTTTACCACCCGAATATAAATTTGTAGATATTCATACGCACGAAAAGCTTTTCCTCGCGAAAGGAAGACACAATACATCTCGCAACGAGGCCAAGTTGCGCGTATTATTCTTCCTCTTTTATAATTTATAACTTAATCGGTTACAAAAAAAAAGGTTCGTTAATCTCCTTCGGAAATCTTCGTTAGAAGTGAAACGTTGAAAAAAAGGCAACTCTGCGAATTTCATTGTCGCGGGCTGCTGCGGAGATCGCACGCGGGGCAGTGTTAGACGTTATTACGCTACAAATTAGAAATTTGATCTTGGCCGCGAGCTAACCGCTCGGCTTTTGCCAAGGTTATTGCACTTGAAAAACGCAACGAGTTTCTAATCGACACCCAAAAGAAAACGTGCAAAACCAGTATATACCCCCGCCTATACTCTAAATCTTACATTTCTCGGATTTTATCATCATCGATCTAATAACGTTCGAGCTAATTTGTCGAAAATTTTTCCCATCGGTATACAAATTTATTGAGCTTCGATTCTCAAAAAATACAAAAAAAGAAGATTGTTCATTTGTTATACTGATACCGGCAGTACATTGCGCACTGTTGCAAGAGAAAGAAAGAGCGTTGCACCCAAAGGCACTTTCAGTGAAAGTGTTAAATTACATCTTCCGCTACTCGAGGCAGTAGGAGCCGCATGCTGCACGCGCTCGTACAGTTAAATGGTTTTTTAATAAGCGAAGAAGAAGAAGAAGAAGAAGAGGCTGTGCCTCGCAATATGATTATATTGAGAAATGACGTTCTCTCTCTCTCTGCGCGTGCTGGACATGCATCGCCGGCCAATTATTTCATATACGCGCTTGCTATAGTAGTGATAAGAAGTTAATGATTCGATGTGAAATTTCACGCATCGCCTATACCGCCTTGTATGCGCGATTTGATTGATATCGTTAGATATGGAAAGAAAGATTTATTTCGCGATGGTTCAAATTAATTCTATTGGGAATATATGTTGAAGGATGAAAATACTTTCCGCGCGACGTCTTCATTTCTCTATAATAACGAGATTATTAGTTACTTGCGAAAAAAGAAGAAGTATATAGATCAACGAAAAGGGAAAACGATGACGTAAACGAAAAAAAAAATACCGGGTGGCGTCGAACTAATTAGCATCTTATATGGCATTACGCAAGGTCCGTTGTATAGGAGAGAGATGAATGTGTTTACCAGAACACAGACATCGGCAGCCACACATGTACACACACATTGCAGGCAGGCGAGATCGTCGAAAAACGAGAAAGAGATGCAAAAGCCAATATACTTTCACGAGTCGGCGGACTTGACTTTCACCCGATTACGAAAAAAATAAAAATAAAAATTCAAATGTCCCACGCGCGACATCCCTTCTTTGTCCTATAAATCATATTACGTAGCGGAAGAATTTTCGAAAATAATAAAAAAAATGCCATTAATACGATAATTACGTGGTTGTGCGGTTGTATACGTTTTACTCTTTTTTTTTCATTCTCTTCGTGATTTCACTCGCGGGAATGCTAATTGAGTGCCAAGGGCGGAGGAATTTCGTTAATCGATGGAGAATGTTTGCAGAGCTTTTTTTTTTAAAAATAGTTAGACTTGAAAATATGCTAGAGTCTTTTATCACGATTAAATGGGTGCAGTCATGAAGACCCAGTGGCAATTATGAAATGCATTTCCAGTTTTGCTGGAACTGGAGTATTCTACATCGATCGCATTGATTTCCGATATTTATTTATTTCTGCCTAACACGTCCGGTGAATCAATTATTCCAATCACACAATCATTCTCAAAATAAAGTTTACATGAACATTCTCAACCAACCAAAAATAAAGCAACAGATCAAGAACAACCAACTACAAATTATTAAAAAAATATATATACTTACTCCTCAACAATATATACCAGTCTTGATAAGCAAAAATAAAATTTTTTTAATTGACAGTAACGAGTATAATCACAGCAGTTCACAACCAGCCATCCATAGTTCTGCAAGCTCTCTCTCTCTCTCCCACCCTCCCTCTCTCTTTGTCCGTGTGCGAAGTGTCTTATAGTAGGTCGTTGCACTTGCGTGTCCTGCGCGCTCGGCCCGACTGAAGCTGCCCGCAAGCTGCGCTGCTTTTCCAACCATCCGCCGCCATTTCTCCAATCGATATCACCCACCTACCACGGCGAGAGAGCGCGAGAGTCCTCCAGCGACGAGAGCTTGCAGGCTTGCATCAAAACTACATCGATTTTTTTTTGTTTCGAGTGCATTTTTACGGAATTTTTCTCGAGATTCGCGATCGAATGAGAGATAATCTATTATTCGTTTGTCGTTTTATGGATCGTGTAAATCTCGAGATCTATTTTTTTTTTTTTGCTACATCTCGTTTGGCATACATTCTACATTTTAAATCTGTGTCAGATCGTATACATACACGAGCTTGACTTTTCGAAACGATGTGTGTTGTATACACGTAGGTTTTACATTGAAATAAATTTCGAGGAGATAACGGAATTTTATCACTAATAACAACGAAAATTATACGCGTAACAGCGAATAAATTACAAAACGCATAAACAATGATTGATTAGAATAGTTCGAATGAAATATAAGAGGATAGAGGATATCTCGTAACAGGGTATGCGTCGCGCGTGAAAGTGGACAATTAAGATATATATACATATACGCAGCGCGAAAGAACAAGTTCCTCGTCAATTATTATGATAAAACGAAGCACACGATCGCCACTGTATTACGCCAGTGCTAATATATAACGGGGAGTGTGAAAAAAGAAAAAAAAATAAAGCTCGATCTAATCAATCGAACACTCGATGGTAATTTTTTCGCGTTGTAGCTTTCGTTCATTTCCTCTTTCTCTCTCCCTCTCGTATTAATGTATATACACACACGCGTGAACAAAAATATCCACGCGCGCGTTTCACTTGCTAAATTACCGACAGTGACTGTGCTTTAAAATCCATTTGCGCGCGGACTTTCCTATCGAGAGAGATTAGAGAGAAAAAAGAGAGAAAGACATACGCAATTTTGTGCGACAGGTAACTTCTATAACGCCGCGTGTGTAGCATTTTACAACGTTGTTGTACCGTGTTCCGCGTCTCGCTTGTAAAAACGTTTATTACCTTTGATAGTCGCCGTATAAAGTATCCAAGATATAGTTGTTGCACACTAGACAACTCAGCAGTCGAGTCGTCGAGATTGTGAAGAGACATTACAGAAGACGATTTATTGTCATTTTCTCGTGGATCGAACTGACACGATTATTTTTTTATTTTGAACGGCCGCGCATCCTAATTGCCTAGACGAGAACGGTACCTGCATACAGACAAACGTCCGATCGGGGTCACACATTCGAAACACATAATTCCGCGAGCGTCGAAAGTCGTTATTTTTCTTTTCTTCTTTTGCAAATTTTATTATGTATATATAGTATGCGGATCGAAAAAAAAAACACGCGTTTGTACAACCATAAATGTGTGCATAAATTGAAAAAAAAAAGTAAAAGTATATATATCAATCGTCGACCCATGTATGTGTGTGAGTTGTTTTTAGTTTTCGGAGCTTTACTTTCGCTGCGCGACAAAGAGAGAGAAATACGAGTAGGGGGAGAGTCGAGGTGAAAATGAGTTTTCTGGTGCATGAGGTCACAGACTCGCGGGAGAAAAACCTCATCCGAAGGAGGACGATGCTGTGTTTCTGTATATACCTATGTCTTCTTTATTGCGCCTTTTTCGCACCCGCACAAACGTGGGAAAAAGGCTACTGTATAACAAAAAAAAATATTAACTTTCAATGCGATTTCCGATGATTTACGAGTGAAAAGATATCTCTCTTGCCAAAATTTGCATGCTTCCGTATTCGTTTAATGTATGGATTGAATTTAGGATGAATCTGAATCGGTGCGTGCATTTTTTTTTAGAAATTATAATTTTTTTTTTTTAGAAAACGGCAGCACAAACTTTCGGACTCCTATTATTCATCACGCTTTCGTGGATAAAAAGATGTTTAGTAATCGCGTAAAACTATACAACCTGTCGATTTTTTTTATTTCACGAGCGAATGCAACGATATCATCTGAAAACTCGATTGCGTGCAATGAAAATGTCGGCGGACCAATTAAAAGTTGGCTGCCTACTAGATACGCCAATTGATTAATAGACGAAAAATGCCATCGTGAGCATTCGATCGAGAGGCCTTCAGAGACAGAGAAATATTCAGTGTCAGCGCGCAGATGTTACCATGAACAGGGTACCTGCAATTCTGCGCATCTTCGCGTTCGTTCTCTCGATACCGAACGTAATTTCACTCAGGTGTGCACTCGAAATTTAAAAAAAAATACATTGGTATAAGTTGTGAATTTGACGATTTTTTTTTTGATACAGCAGATCGTACGATGATCTTCACGAGGATTACAACTACACCGCGTTGCCGAAAATGGTTCTTCCCGAACACTACTCGAAAGGTGAGCAGCGAAATCGATCGTCGGTTAATTACTCGTCATTAACGCGTGTGATATATATTTTTTTTTTGTTCAAGAAATAAGACCGCCAACCAAAGGGAAAACTCCGGTCGTCGTTGATCTCAACATATTCGTAGTCGATATCAACTCGATAAACGTTGAAGACATGGATTTCCGGTAAAGAAAAAAGAACTCCGATTACTGTTTATCCACTCGAGTGATACAATCAAAAAGATCCTTTTTTTTCGTTGTTGTGTGTGTTTAGTGTCGATATGTTTATTTATCAAACTTGGACGGAGTCCCGTTTGAGAATGCCACTCGAAATCTTCGAGGACGACGAGGACTATGTCACCCTCCCACCGGAATTCTTCGATTACCTTTGGCAGCCTGACCCTTACTTCTTGAACGCCAAAGTTTCAGGTATGTTTTTTTCAATAAAAAAATGAATGATTGATGACTCGTTAGTATAATGATTGCAAATTCGAAGTGATAAACACTCGAAAGGATTTCACTCGAGATCGAAGACGCTTACGTACGAAAGTGTCCACACACAGAGATAAAAAATCAAGAGCCCTCAATGTTTGTCTTAAAGTCAATTGCGGCATCTTGAAATCAAGTTTTTTTCCTCTTTTTCATTTTTTTTTATTTTTTCGCAGAAATCGCCGCGTTGAATAGCAAACACTCGTCGGTGACGTTGTACAGGAACAAGACGGTACGCTATTCCGCGCGAATGCACGCCATTATCGCCTGCCAGATGGAATTTCAATTATACCCGATGGACATTCAAGTCTGCCCGATGCAAATCGAAAGCTGTAAGACCACTCATATGTATATATACAGAATTGTTTTCACGCAAACGTTTTACCTTCCACTTGAGTAAAGTAAACGAAGCTTGGATTAATTCAATAAAAGGAACGTTGATCGATCTCAATTACATAGTCATTGCGGTGAAAGAAAGTACAGAGAGAGAGAGAGATAAACAAAACTACTATAACGGTATCAATATGTAGGCCCAATTTTTCGAGAGGAAAAGCATCATAAGCAGGCAAGATGTGATGCCGTTAGAAAGCGTTTGTCGAGTGCGAAAGGAAAATGACGGGTTAACGGTTAACGTTCGTTATGCGAGTCTGGGCCTTTGTTGCTTTTTCGGCTGCTGCTGCACGCTTATTTATGAAAAAAAGAAAACCCACCTATTCTCTTTCTTTTTTTTTCTCTCTCTCTCTCTCTCTTTCCTTCTTTCCATCGGATTTTTCAACTCGGTATAGGTATAAAGCGCTTGATTAATCGTTTCAGTCTCGTACGACAGCGAAAAGCTGAGTTTACGATGGGGACCCGAAGGTGTGATGGTCAATCCGGAATTGAAGCTGTTGCAGTACGATCTGGAAAATCCGTTGGAGAAGGATGAGTCCGTCAGCTTTATCAAGGAGAAGAATGGTAATTGTTCGGATGAATTGCTTGTGGAATTAACTGTTAATCGCTCTTGTACATGCGTTTTCTTAGAAATGGACCTTTGTTTTCTTGTCGAGATTATAAAATGCACGCGAGCCGTGATTATTCCGAGACTATAATAAAGAAGAGATAAAATTGGATTTTGGTTTTCGAAATCTTAGATTTTCCATTCTAATGGGTCGAGCTTTTGTGTATGTTCTTACAGGCAACTTCTCCCGGCTAATCGTGTACTTCCAATTCCAACGTCAAATCGGCCATCACTTGATCCAAACTTTCGCACCGTCGACATTAGTAGTGATGCTGTCGTGGTTCAGCTTCTGGCTGGGTTTGGATGCGATCCCAGGTCGCGTGGCTCTACTCGTCACGAGCATGCTGACTCTCGTGACGATGTTCACTGGCTTGAAGAGTGACATACCACCGGTTGCCTATGTGAAAGTGAGTCCATTTATTTGCCACACAAAAAAAAGTGAGCGAAGAGACAGACACTTATTAACAATTCTAATTCTCGCCAGGCGTTTGACACACTTGATTGACTGCCGAGTGAGTGTCGCGAGGCAAAAAAAAAAGAAAAATCGCGCTCATCTTTTACTCGTTTAGAAGCAGCTTGGACTTGCCGAGAGTTCACTTGCTTTTTTTTTCTTCTTTTTTTTACTACTGACCTGACGTTTGGAATGCTCAATTGTTAAGATTAATGATCTTTTATATGAATGAATGAATGAAATAGCAAAAATATTTCTAAAAATAATTTAAATACATATCAAATTTTAAATGCTTGAGTATCTATAATTGAAATAAAAATATAATTTGTCGTATCTATTTAGGCATTGGACCTGTGGATGGCCGGTTGCATGGTGTTTGTATTCTCAGCGCTATTTGAGTTCGTGGTTGTCAAAGTCCTCTACCTTGAGTACCAAGAAGAGTGTGAAGCTGCAAACTCGTATCGACGCATGCCAGCAGTAAATATCTCTTTGACACTCTCTAAGACGACAATCTCCACTCTCTAAAATCAACATTTCAAATATTTTTCTTCCTCTCTCTCTCTCTCTCCCACTCTCTTCAGCGACTGTCGATCGTTGACAGAAGTGTCTCCGTATGGGACTACGAGACGGTTTACTTATCCAAGCCACGCAACAAACGCGCCAGCAGTCGCAATCTCCTCCAGAACAGTTGGTTCGATCCGGAAATTCTGCTACGCAGGCCGAAGAATCGAGCCAAGCGAATTGATAAGTACAGTCGGGTTGTCTTTCCGGCTCTCTTCTTTGTCTTTATCTTGCTCTATTGGCCGATATTGTTGCTGAATTAGACGGGATGACGTCTGTTGACGCACATGACTTTATTGGTAAATCGATCCTTTCTCGGAATACATCGACTCCAAAGTGAGCTTCGTGGGAGCTGTTTAATTATACGTTAGTTACGCAATCAAATTCACTCCTTTATGTATAAATTAAAATTATTTTCAATCAGTTGTAAATTTTGTATAAGTTTAAATGTAAGCTGTGATTTTTTGATTTGTAGGTAAGAAGTTTGAAAAGCTCTTTTAGTTTTCAATTATACTATAATTATTTAGTATAAAAAATTAATCTACAAAAAAATTTGATAATAAAACTATTCTCTGTATATTATTTCGCGATCCGAAATAATAAAACAAATAAAATATCCTTATTCTATATCCATCTGTTCAACATTGTTCTCGTCGTCGCTGGCCACTTCTGGATTTTGCATCGCTTTCTTTCGGCTTTTCAGAAAGCTCAGTCTCTTCAGGTAACTTATTGTGTATTTATTGTAGTCGCACCTGAAAACGTCACACGATCAATGAAATTTCATGCCGATTGAATAAAAATATCAAACTAAATCCGTAAAAAAGATACTAACGCTTTACTCAATTCGTCGATTTTCTTCTGCATGTTCTTTTGCATCAATAAAAGTGTCGGCATTTGTACTACTATATCTCCTTTGGGCCCATGAATAGTTATAATAGCTTCTATCCACGACAAATAAAAATGTATGTGACAAGACGATTCCAGCTCAGCTGCTACGAATCTCAAGAGCCTTTCGACGTAAATTTTGGGTATACTCATTACAGTTAATGAAACTAAAATAAAGAAGAAAATAATGTTGCTACAATGATATAAAGGCAATGCAATTATGAACAGCAAAATTTTACTTACTATCGGAACGAGGCACGCTTTCCACGGTTTCACGTATCAGTGCCGTTTCATTGAGTCTGAGAGCCATCATAATTGCTATCAAACAAAACGTTAAAAATATTAAAATAATCCAATTGATAAGCATAAAATATTATAATTTTAAAGTGTATCGATCAATACCTGTCGCATATTCGCCTTTCCTTAAAGTTTGTTTCACAGTCATTGGAGTTATTCCAATTTCAAGCTCAAATGGATCGAAGACTAATCCGACATCCAGGGAGTAAATCAGAAGACCTTCAGTTGTTGCGGCAGACCATGCTTGTCCTACAAAATATAACAATTGTTTATTTAATTTTTGATAATAAAATTTTTCAAGTGGAAAATGACTTTTGTATACCTGTCGGTGAAAATTGTAAACTGTACACTCGAATTTCTGGTTTCATGCTTCTGCTCGCTAAATCGCCCTTTCTAGCACCCGGTAAACGTAATGCTACGTTCCCTCCTTCACCCTCATCGCGCTCTTCGACCAAACCTAAGTTTCCAAATTCCGTCAACTTACGTCTATTGATAAAATCCTGAAAACATTTTCAAATTATTTAACATAGTAAGTGTCGGCTTATTTTTTTATAAATAATCTATTATAATAATCTCTTACAGTAACTGCATCCAAAGATCGATTTTGCGTAATTTCAAATTTCTTCAATAAAACAGATTCTTTAATGTTGTAGATGCAAACATTTTTGGATTGTCCACCAGCCAGAATACAATTGCCGTCAGCTGAATAAGAGAGTGTCGTGAAAGATCTGAAACAAAAATGAAAAAATCTTAATATTTTACATCTTAATAATTAATTTCAGACTGTTAACAATGACTACATCTTACTTTCCCTCCAAGCTCTTCTTAGCAGTTATGAGATCAGTTTCTAGTCTTCCACTACCTAAATCATTTCTTCCTTCAATCGAACTTAACTGTGTTGCAGTTTTGACATCAAAGAAAGAAATTTGTCCATCCAAAGTCGCAACAGCAACTTCTTCGCCATTTGGTTTATAAGCTACAAAAAGACCATCTGCCGTGAGTTGCATCGTCTCATGACTTGATCCACTCTCGATAGCATTCCAAATTTTTAGCGTTTTATCCCACGACACTGATGCTAATTCTGTACTTGCTGGATTAGGATTGAAGGCTATACTCATGACTGGTCCTTCATGTCCACTCATGATCTAGAAAAAGCATTAAATAGTCAAAATCTTTATCTAATGATTAAGTAATAGATTCGTTTTAAAAGCTACCTCTAACAAAGTTCCTAATTTTATACTCCACAAGAAAATCTCGAAAACATCTTGTCCACCTGCAGCCAAAAATTCGTCGCTCGCATCCAGGGCAACACATGAAAACTGTACAGGTCTAGGTGACGTGAAGGTTTTGAAGTTTCTGTACCTCATCAAATCGTAAGCTCTGACTGTTCCATCCAGTGACGACGACACGATGAACTTACGATTTCTACTGAATTGTACTCCAGAAATTGAAGATGTGTGTTCATGAAATGTTACAGTACAAAATCCAGTCGTAGTATTCCAGAGTTTCAATTTTCCGTCATCACCACCGGTAACAATAAATTGTCCATCAGGGCTGTATGCAATGGCATTCATGTTGGTGCTGTGACCTTGCTGCTTCATGGCGTAAGTTTCACTTTGCCACTCCCAAACTAATAACTGACCTAATTCTGAACTTCCGAGCGCTATCCAATCACCAGATGCATTTAAAGATATCGATGAAATTCGTTGGTTCGACATGCTGAAAAGAATAAAAATACAAAATTAAATAGAGCTATAAAAATGCAATTAATTTTTTTTATTTAATAATGTGTTTTTTTAGTTACCTTAAAGAATGAATCAAGTTGACTTCCGGCATTTCATACAAGAAAAATGAGCCGTTGCTAAATCCAGCTACCAAGATGTGAGTTGTCTGATGATATGCTGCTGCAGTTAAAAAAGCATCTTTATCGGCTTTACGAACTTCGTCAGCTAAATAGTGCTTTCCCAATCTCTTGTATGCTAACTTTTTGACATCATTTTTCGCCTTTTTATCCTTTTTATCCTTACTTCTAGTCATTCTTCCTTCATCTGGTTCGGATTGCTGAGCTTCATCCATCAGGGCTTTTTCACTTTTTTTCTTTTCTTTGTCCGTTTTTTCTAGAATTTTATTTACATCAATATCATCTTCACTATCACTCTCATCGACTTTCACTTTCTTTTCAGCAGGTGTGTAAAGTTCAAGATCATCAGGTTCTATTGTACATTCCCATATACAGAGGTGTCCATTTCTAAAAAAATTGTAATTCACTTTATAATGAGTAATAATTTTTAAAAAACGTAAACATTAAGATAGTGAAATTTTATTACCTGCTGATTGTAGAAACGTCGTAATTTTTCTTTTCAAAAAAGCATCCAACAATAGAATCAGAATGACTCCCAAATATATATTTTCTGAAATTCATCCATTTGTCAAGACTGTACATTCTTGTAGAGTTGTCTTTGGATCCAACAAGCAATAATCTGGAATCAAATGACCACTCCATACATGTGACATCATTGGCAGCATCGTGGAAAACTCTTTCCATAACAAATGGGTTGTACTCTCCTGTCAGTAATCCAGGAGCGGTGAATACAAAAACTAGAAAAACAAATGTCAATTATTATTCTGAATGTTATTTGAACCAGAATATTTATCAAGTTGAAAATTTACCATTGTTCTCTTTACAAATTGCAAAATGTTTTCCATCAGGAGAAAACTTTACGCACTGTACTTTTCTTTTGAACCTGTGTTTATGGATTACTGTTTTACTAATCATGCTTATAACATGGGCATCCCCCTCTGAAAATAATTTTAAAAAGCAATTTACAACTGATTCACAAACTTAAAGGTCCATGAATTATTGAAGTTTACAATACCTTCATTGATAGCAATCAGCATGTAACCATTGGGTGATAAGTCCATAGCATTATAATTGAATCTACTTTCTATGGGTAATGTGACTGATTTGTTGCTAAAACAAATATATGTTGTTATAGTTTTCAGAAATCCATGAAAATGATTTTTAAATTAATACTTACTTTTTAAGATCAAATATTGAAATCCTATTACCCACTGGACTGATGACTGACATGCCATCAGGGGTAAAAAGCAAATTTCCTTCATGGTAGACAGAACCTAGCAAATTGCTGAACTGTAATACAAAATTACACCAAATTATTAATAATTTCAATCGCCACCAACACTGTAGTATTTGTTTATGTAAAAATTGTTCTATTTATGAATTATTTTGTATGAAAAAAATAATTATGATTAAAAAAAACCGCATCGATTATAGAAAAAAGATGTTAAATTCTTAATATTAACTTAACTTTCTTTTAAAAACCAGTTGATTCACAAAAAATAAATAAATACTACTGCTGATTTATAGGTTATCTTTCTAATATCATCGTAACAAAATAATCAATTGAAATGAATTACTCGACACTATAATTGGACAGTGATAAATTACTGAGGAACTGATGCGTTACCTTGTAAGCAAACTTCATTTTGGAATTAACAGCGAAACTCCAAATACAAAAATAAACATACAAATTAGCCTCTATTCGAGGCCACCGCCGTTCGCATCTTCGACCACGTTTCTGACGTTTCCATGCATGTCTAGCAGTAGACTCACTTCCGGTCCCGTTCAAATTTCGCGCCAGTTTCGAGCACTCGATCGAACATCGATAAAAAATCTTATCATCGTAGATAAAAATTCAATAAAAATCGTGCCGATGATCGATAAAACCAGATCGGAGAAACATTTCTGATTAAAAAATCCCCTACAAGTCTTGCAACTCGAGGCTCATTACCGACTGCACCAAAATGATTGTTTTTTGTTGCAATTGCTCATGAACAATGAAAATGTGTAAAAAAAAACTCGAGAACAGCTAATCGAGCTGAAATCTGCAGCACAGATAAGAGATCAGCGCTCGTAAATCACGGGAAATCCTCTCGAAGCCGACTAAAGTGTAGTGCGCGAAGAGGCCACGTTCGCTAGCACCTCCGCCCCCGGACGTCATGTGTTCAAACCTCCACCGCGACCTGAATCCCCGAAACAACGTTGCCCCGGCTAACTTACACCCCCGTCAACGGCTAACATTGTCGTATAAACCGGGCGAATATCGTAATCGTACGATACGCATAAAGCGAGGAGCTTTTCAGGTGGAAAATGGGTGAAAAGCTCGAGGCGAAAGGTAGTCACGCGCTCGGCGGCTCGAGTGGCGCTAGCTCCGTTACCTTCTGCTCGCCACGGGCCACCGACGTCAGACTGTTGGTCGTCACGAGGGCGCGAGTACGTTGCCCGATTGGCCGCTCGCTCGGCGATCGACCAATGAGATTGGAGAACTCATCGCTTCCGGCAGTGTCTCGTCACATGACCGCCTCGCGTTTTTCGCGCAGCCTCCATATTTGACAGTGCTGTGCCTGTACTGCCTGTGCTCTGCTCGGCTGCTGCTGCTACTGCTCTGCTAATTCTAGTGTTAGTCGTGTCGCCGAAGACGTGTGTGCCTGCCAGAGAGAGAGAGAGAGAGAGAGAGGAGCAGTCGAGAGACGAGCGTGTAAGCGAGCGAGTGTGAAAGAGTGAACGAGGTGGAGCGCGAGAGCGTGAAGAAGAATTAACAACAAAAAAGGAAAAACTCGCTCGCTAGGAAGTCGCTGTTTAACGGCGAAGTTTGTGAAGTAGCCAAGCACACTACACACAACACACAAAGTCATCATGCCTTACGCGCCAGAGGAACTCGGCCCAATTTACGCACCGTTCTTCGGCGTTATGGGCGCCGCGTCGGCCATCATCTTCTCCGGTGAGTTTTACCTTGCATATGCACCCACACACGCACGCATACACACACTGGCGTAACTCGTGACCAGGTGGGCGTTAACCATTAAACACATCCGCAGGGATTCCTGCTCGTGCAATGTCTACGTCTATCTCGCTTGCTCTCGCGATCTCGTTTAATCGCGAGAGAGAGAGAACAACCGCCATTTTCCCATCTGCCGCCGCTCGATTGATCCTCGCCGTGGCTCTGCGGCGAGTAGCTCGCTTCCCAGAATATGTCATCGACAATATTTCCGAGCTAAGCTCGCGCCAACTTCTCTGTTCTCTATCTCTCTCCGTCTCTCTCGCTTTTGCGAGTTCTTGCCAAACTTTCGTCGTCGTCATCATCGCGCTGTTATATCCTTATCTCGCTGCAATCTTTCATTTCCATCCATCTCAATCTCTCTCTCTTTCTGTCTCTTTGTCGATCGATAATCATTGCTAAAGTTTCGCAATCAGTGTGCGCGTTGCACGATGATGAATGAGCAAGAACCGGGGGGGGGGAGAGAGAATCCACGAGAGAGTAATTAGCAGTTCGGGGGAGTTTCGATCCGTCGTCTTCGACGAACAGCGGGTTGGCGGCGCTCGGGTTGCCTGCTCGTGCGCGCGTCCCTTTTCCGCGACGACGAACGAACGTAGCTAGCCAGCCAGCTCGGCACGGAATCAATACGAATCCCTTAGCCACCGCTCTCTTGCCGTGTGGCACAAACTCGCACTCCGAGAGAGCGGCTATACGATTGATCGGCGCCGTGTGCGAGAGACGAGAGAGAGAGAGAGAGAGCGACTTGCATAATTTGAGACTGTGTTCTTCCCGAAAAACGCGAAATGCATCGTCCAAAAGCCTTGAGACACAGCCAAATGGGCCAGTACGTTGTTAGTCACGTGGTTGCGCGTGCCAGGAAAAACGAGAGAGAGAGAGAGCAAAGTCGACGATGATGGTGCAGGCAGAACCACGCCTCCTCGTGCAAACACGTATACGCGAGGAGGCGCGCGCTCGAGAGAATGAGAGAGCGAGCATGAGGCCGTCATGTGACCGAGCAAAACGTGAGAATCATGTGACCAACGGGGCGTATGACTCTCCTTGCGCCTCGCGATCTATCTGCTGCTGGAGCTCGTGGAGAGCTTTCTTCAGCTATAATACCCGCAACTATCATGATGATTCAGTTTTGCTAACTTATCGCCTTCACTTTTTCTTACCGTCAGCGAATTCCTCTTTCCTTTCTTTCTTTTTTTTTCGCGATACCTACTACTACTACTACTACTACTACGTGTTGAGTCGCCGTGGCTTGAGCATTGAAATGTATTGACATTAACGGAAACGAAGCGTTGAAAGACAAGTTAGAGAGAGAAAAAAAAATCCAAGCTGCATTATGTAAAGAAGGAAGCAATTTATTAGCGTGCATCGAACAATTTTCGAAAATGACGTTAATAATCTGGAGGCTTCAGCTGCTCGCTCGACGACGATAAGAGCTGTTTATCGATACACACGCATACACATAAAAAGACACAATTTAACACTTGTATAAAAATAAGTAGAACTAGATGTGGCGAGATAAGGAACGATTGTAATAATTGTATCGAATGGAAAATTGCAGCCCTTGGTGCGGCGTATGGCACTGCCAAGTCGGGTACCGGAATCGCAGCGATGTCTGTGATGAGGCCCGAGCTCATCATGAAATCCATCATTCCTGTGGTCATGGCGGGTATCATTGCCATTTACGGCCTCGTCGTGGCCGTCCTCATTGCCGGCAATCTGGAAGTGCCCCCGGATTACACGCTCTACAGGTGAGTACACGCTAACACACGTATTTAATTAAAAGCAAGCAAGCTCTCATTCTTGAACTTGATTCGTGTTCTGTTGTGACATTCGATCTGTCGTATGTTTACAAATACGTACATGTGTGCTAATGGGATTGATCTAACGAGCTGTTCGAATGATTTGCAGAGGGTTCATCCATCTGGGTGCTGGTCTGGCGGTAGGTTTCTCCGGTCTGGCCGCAGGCTTTGCCATTGGCATCGTGGGCGACGCCGGTGTGAGGGGTACAGCCCAGCAGCCGCGTCTCTACGTCGGTATGATCCTGATTCTCATCTTCGCCGAGGTATTGGGTCTCTATGGTCTCATTGTCGCCATCTACATGTATTCTAAGAGCACCTAAACAGCGCGCTGATCCTACGCTTAAACAACAACAAAAAACTATTAATTAAAAACGTCATCTCCGATTGATTGTTTGTTGAGAGCCTATATCACATACATTACGAGAAACACGTATCACATTTACAAGATATATTGATGAAAACAAAAAAAATACCGCAAATTGCTGCTTCTTTGTTCGACTCTTTGAGCGTGAGAGATACGCGCCAACGATTGTACAATTATTATACATACTATTACTATTATTGCTATCATTATTATTATAATTATTATTACTACTATTATTCGTAGAGTGAAAGACACGAGAAAGTGTGTGATTTTAAACGAAAACGGTCCTTGTCTGTTATTACTACTTTTTTTTTTTCTTCCGAGAAAAAAAAAGAATCTTCTAAAAACTTATTATTATTATTGTTGTTGAAACTTTTTTGTTTGTTTTTTTTTTAAACTTGTACCATGGAAAATAAAAGAGACATGCCTAAGAAAAAAAAACAAAGCGCGATTCGTGGCCGTACTAAATTATTATCGCCGGATCTCTTCTGCTGTATATTTCGTGGATGGAGAGAAAGATTAAACATACACACATGATAGAAATATATATATGGCTTTTTTTTAAACAATTGCTAAAGCATAAAAAAAATCATGATTTTGATTTGTAATTGTGATCCGATAAAGGCCGGTAGACCGGTCGTTTAAACGGATTGGCACAACCCTGACACTGATTATTAACAAACAGTATAGCGAGAGAGAGAGAGAGAGAGAGAGCGTGAACGCGTAGTGGCAGGAACACTATTATTTGTCGCCTGCGCCATCCGATCGACCACTTCGCTCCCGAAACTTAACATTATAGCCGTGTAACTTTTTAGTGAGAGTTTTCTTCTTTTCATTGACGTACCAAACATAACATGAAACCCACACATTATACATTTTTAAACGAAACCATCAAGTGATCATTACTCTCTGCATTCTTCCTCAATTGATATACATATGCGTTGCGATGTTGTTGCTGTTAAATTAATTCTTTAGACTCGAGGCATTTAACGTTCAGCTGCATGTAAGAAAAAAAACAAACCAGTTCAAAGTAAAAATGTTATTACAAAGTATCACTCGCTCACGGAAGTGCTTGAAATGTGAGAGAATGAGCAAAAAAAGAAAAAGAAAAAAAAAAGTTTGAAAAAATTAGAAGGTTCGGTGGGCGCAAAAGAAGTCGGCGTTAAGAGAGCAGGCGTCAATAATTATTTAAGAATAAAAATAATAACTACACAAGGAAAAAAAGCAAAAAAAGACACATCGATGAGAAGCTAAAGTGGTGGTTAACCAAGCCCATATCCCATGCCGATACCTTTCTCTTTCATCATTGTATAGTAATCATTTTTAGTCTAGTTTGAACAATTGAATTTATTGATTAAAAAACTTATTGGCTCTACTGAGTGTATAAAGTATATTATTATAAATGAAGGAAAAAAAAGACGAAGATAAGGCGAGGAAGAAAAAATGTTTATCGATAAATGAACACTTAGCACAATTATATAAATATATAAATATATATAAATATATGTATACATACATGAAAAAAATGCAAGCGATGCGGCGACGATGATACAATACTGTTTATAACAAAAAAAGTAAAATGCAAATTAAAGTCGATGCTAGCCTGATAGAATGAGAGAAAAAGCGCGAGTATGTGAGAGCGAGAAAGAGTGAGAGTCAGCGAGAGAAAATTTTAAACAAACCGGCAAAGGAAAGTTCACGGAAAACACACATTCGGCGCGCCATTGATAATAATAAAAAAATAACGAAATAGTATTATAGCCGCTAAGGAGGCGCGAGAGTTGAATTTTACCACCAAATGAGTGTTTTTTGTCGCAGGATCTAAAATAAAAAAAAAGAACGCAAAATAAATCTAGCAGCAGGCTCTCAAGTTAAAAATTTGTACATTCCATATAAGAAAAAAAAACTAAAATAATGAAAAGAGAGAGAAAGAGAGATAAGTTCGTTGGAGTTTCTCCAACAAATTGACCGACTGCCTTAGGACATAGGGGAGCTTTATACACGTACCTCGCACGAATCTCTCTGTTTTGTCGTTCGGTGCGTGTATCTATGTACTTCGGCGGAGGCGGCTGCGTAATAGCCTGCCAAAATATACATTCTCTCGCGCCTCGTTGCGTTGTTTCTTTAATCGTTTTTTTCGAATTGTCACACTCAAAAAAAAAAAAAAACACTCGATTAATATGCGCAGTATTTTACTGTTTTTATTTGTTTTATTTAATTTTTTCTAATTTTTTTTTGTGTTGTCTGCCAATTGTATCTTCTCGAGATGACAGCTATTTTTCAGGACCAAGACTGCGACGGACGGACGATTGAGCGACGACAATATTATATTGTAATAATTCTGTAGGCCGGGGAGCGCGGTGGTGGTGAATGAGTGTGAGAGCGTGCGTATACACACACACATGAGTGAGACTTGTATATCTTGTTGTTGTTCTGTTTCTTTTTGTTTTCTCTTCCATTTTGTTCGTTCGTCCGTTTGGAAGATCCCCCAAAAAATGCACGCGTTTCAACAAACACACATACACACAATTATCAAAAACTTTCACACAAACTCACGAGGTTTATATATAATATAAATATATAGTCCTCTCCTCGGTTAATTATTATAAATAAAACAATTAGCTCTATATATATATACATGTATAAATACGTAAACACGTGAAAATATGTAAGTGTAGCCGCAGCGCAGCAGCCTGTGTCGAGAGAGCGACGTATATATATACATTTAATCCATTTATGTTTGTACGTCCGTGTAATCCCCCCCTCCTTCCCAGCAGAGCTGCTTGAAAATCGTCTTCGTCGTGAGAGAGCGAAAGAGAGAATAGAGTTGGAGTGAATCGATCGAATAGGAAGAACGGGCTGAACGTATATATATATATACACATAACTGACCTATAAATATAATCCGCAATTCAAGTGTACACGTGAATGGCTAAACCCGCTAGTATCACGTGTGATGTACATACCACAACTTTAAAATGATATTAAAAAAAAGGAAAACAAATATACAAGGAAATAATAATGATTTTCTCAATTTTTTTCGTCGCCGATTTTATCATTACTATTATTATTATATATATACACATACTATGTGCTTCGCGCTGTGTTTAGGGCTTCAAAAAGTTAAAAGACGAGAGAGTATTAACACACATTGTAACACATACGCGGAAAGAGAGAACGGGTGTTAAGAGTGCATGCGCGTGCGAGAAAGAGAGAGAATGAGAAAATTCGGAGCGATCGAAGTGCAAGTGACAGGCCAAGAGCTCGAGAGAAAGAGAAAAAAAAAGAGCGAATAAAGTAGAGCATGCGCTTTTCACGAATAAAAAAAAATCCCGTTCAGCACAGCCAGAGCCAAGAGGACGACGCCGCCGCCGCCGCTGCCCCCCTCCCTTTCAAACAACAACAAAAAATTACATAAAAAAATGAAATAACAACATCCACATAGTAATATCTTCCAGTGTTACTTGTAGTTTCATTGTTGAGCGCTGAGAAGTGATACTGATCAATAATTATTTATGTTATATGATTCGTCCTCGATGTTACTGAAATGAAAAAAAAACGTGTTTAATAAAATATTAATTTGGACAAACAGATTTTTATGGAGTGTGTGCAATTTTTTTTTCTTTCGTCATTGTACCCAATCCTCAACTTTCCTTCTTCGTCTGCATTGATGAAATTACGATCGCTGATAATAATTCGTAGGAATGCATTAATTATCTGTACACTTCAAGAACTTGTCATCCCTGTTAGCACGTAACGTTTGAGTTACGTAACGGAATTGATAAAGCAACGCGACATTATCTCTTAGATTTCAAGGTGTTACTTTGTAAGAAAAACTTTCCAAAGCCGTCACGGACGTAGCGCATGCCGAATATCAAACGCGTATAAAAGAAATTTTTTTTTGTTCTATTTCAAAATAATTACTTGCCTTGGTTGCATTTCAGTGCCGACTTGCTGAAATAAGATAATTTTAAAAATAGATTATGTCGAAAGTATGTATTATGCTTAGTGTAAAAAAGGGCTTTGGGAATAAATTTAAAACGATGAAATTTTTGTCGGTAAGACTAAATTTATTCAATTAATGGTTGCAAAACTGTAATTCAAGGTTTTGTTCAGGACAAATAGATTCTTGCACTTACACATTTTTTTTTCTTTTTAACTATGATTCGATATAAATTTCAATTCAAATTTTCTCATCGTGTTTCTATCTACAAACAAAATCAATAATTCATTTTACGTAGTTTAATTATATAAAAAAAAAAGAATTGGATGAGTTGAGCATTTTCTTGTTCTTACATAGTATAAAATTAAATTGACTTGTATATAAATTGCTAAACATGGAACTTAAATTGACAGTGATTGCTTTGCAATTAAGTGATAGCAACAAAATGATTATTGACTAAAACATTATTATGACTTGGTCGTCATAAATCAAACAAAAAAAATTCATTTCTTTTTTCAAAGTATGTCGAAATATCATGCATTCATAAGTAATAACAAAATTTATTCTAGAAATTATTTTATTCGGAGAACTAAAAATTTTCAACATCAAAAAATTGATTAGTATTAAAGAACAAAAAAAGTCTCAAATTTACTCTCAACTTTCTTATCACCTTCACTTCAATCTCGCAATCTCGCGCGTCACTTATATCTCGCATTTGTAACACAAAATATCGTTAATAATGCAGTGATCATTCACGAAGAAAAAGAAAACAATTAATACTGTCATACTTTTTTTTTCTTTTCCATTATCACACTCGAAAACGTACAAATAAAGTTTTTCTACTTTTAAAGTG
Organism: Galeopsomyia nigrocyanea; assembly: GCA_035047105.1. NCBI lineage: Eukaryota > Metazoa > Arthropoda > Insecta > Hymenoptera > Eulophidae > Galeopsomyia > Galeopsomyia nigrocyanea. Next base: position 5,162,105 of record JAWWMK010000021.1, on the reverse strand, counting down.
TTCAATCGCCGTCTCAAATATTCTCTCGACGATTTGAAAGTGGTCAGCAGATTTTTCTTTTAGCGAATGATTGAACAAGACACCAAAGAAAAAAAAAATTTTTTTTTTTAAAGATACATACAAAAGAAATATTTGTTTGGCTTGCAAAGAAAAGCAATAAAATTAAGAAAACAATGGATGTCTATTTATCCGGTTTGGTTTACTCCTGCGTGTATTACATTTACGAGTTTGAATGACATACGAAGCGAGATAGGAGACAGAAAAACGCATGAATATACCACAGATAGCCATTAAATATTACACTATAATGTCGCTACAGAAAGAAAACTGTATGCCACGTGCAAACAGATACTTTTTTTACGCTCAAATAAATAAGAAATATTATGTCGCTACAGAGTGTTTTGTGGATTATCTGAAAGGGAACCCAGTGGCGATTTCCATCGAAGCGCGACGATTCTTTCGTCTCCGACTGACTGACTTTGTCCTTCAGAAACTCGCGAGCAAAAGGTATCAAACAAAAAAAGTAAGATTGGTATACGTAATTGAAAGTTTCGAATAATTTTCAACATCACTCTCTCTGTGAAACGGAACTGTATAATGATTCAAAGTACAAAATTTCATTTAGACGAAAAGATCATGCCTTACATTGAGGTAGCGTCGTCGCACTGCGAATTATCTCCAATTTAATTATCTCTCATTCCGCCTTTTTACTTATTTTCGCGCCGACACAACATTACAAACAAAGGATATACTTTGCGTGTGAAAAATGGTATAAAGACGTATTTTTTATTCATTTTCTTAGTTTTTTTTTCATATTATAACACTGGAAATTGCAGGACGCTCGACCGACGTGCTATCAAAAGAACAAATCGAAATACTCAGAAGACATCGATGGAAGATATTATACCTCTTGCCACCTCATTATTTTTTTTAACATTTTTTTATTACAATATTCATGTAAAAGACGATGCATCCTTTTGGTCAGTCGGTCGAGTATCGTACCGGTCAATTATTGCGAAGCAATAAACCTAACACAATGTAGTATTTTTTTTCATGTTTTTTTCTTTTGATACGTTGTTCATTTATTTTTACTTTTATCCGATTCTCCATTAAATTTGTCTAGTTGCGTTATTATATTTTATAGAGAAAACGGATTTACCAATAGAAATAAACGGTCAACCTCAATAACTAGTTTTTTTTTCTCATTAACACTTCAGTCCGGAGATAACAAAAACTTTCTATGTACATGCTTAAACAATGATAGTTTGGTATTATTTTACATTCATTCGTCAACATAATTCATGAGTGTATATGCAAAAATTTAGTTTACAATTATCTAACTTATAAGGAAAAAAAAAGAAAAATTAAGCGTGTGCTTTGTCGCAGCACGATTATTGCACTGACATCCAGGCGAAATTTTTTTCAAATCAAATTCGATTTAATCATCCGGGCTGAAGGTTATTAAAGTAAACACCCATACCTTTTCAATTAATTTATTATTAATATCTTTTTTTATTATTTTTGCTTGGATCGCTCGAACAACATTTTTACTTGCCACTTTTTTTCAACTCAACTATATATGTATATTGTATAATGTAATTGTCTAAATTCAGAGGAAAACTCGTAAAGAATAAGAAAGGAAACAAAGGTAAAAGGCTTGAAAAACATTTTGGTCGTCGACGGAACAACCGGAGGAGCTGTTTCACATTATTTTTTTTTAATAAATTACACCAAGGCTCGTGTTTATTAATTTTTTTTTTGTTTATGATTTAGTAAGTGTCACTAGTTTTCGCTATGTTATGTTTTTCTTCTTATTAACTTGGATGTGATGCTGGCTGCTGGTTGTTATATAATTAATCGTTCAATCATATTCCCCACTTTCTTTTTTTGTAATTAAACTATTTATTCACCGTACATTTTTTGGGCGCAGATCGGGTGCATGCGATTGTAATTGCCAGGCAGAGATGATATTTTGATTGATATAATTCTCCGTTTGCCAATGATAAGTCTCTCTTTCTCGTTACTCGAATTTTCCACTACAACGACAAGAAGCGCGCGTACTCGAAGCGCCGAAAAATGAAAGTCTCTCCCCGACACCACGAATACGCGTCTTCTTCCACTATAAAATCAGATAGCCGATTTTTTTCCTACCCTCCTTTCCAAGTTTTACACTCTTTGGGATTAAGGTCAAAGTTTGTTCATAAGAGAGTCGATTATAGAATTATCCGGGTTGAACATCCTCACTTACGCGAATGTCACGCGGATAATGCATTTAATTAATAACGTTCAATACGCAGTAATGATTCATTATAAGTGTAAAAGTTGATACACAGATATAACAGGCTGCTCTCTCCTCTAATCGCAGACAAAAAGACTTATAAAACGTGGCACGTACACAATACTAGACAAAAACTCGGACAATACAAATCATCAGACTAATTTTTTTTTTCACTGATTTACCCTATACTTTTTTTTGTTTCATTTAACCCATACGTCTATACTGCTTTTTCATTTCTTCGCATTCCCTTTTTTTCAATCATAAAACCGATACTACTCTCTGCACCAATACTCATTTGCTGGCCCAATATCATTTTTTTCAACATTTTTTTTACTGATAATACAAATCATAATAATATTGTAATATTCAATTATCTAAGATATAAACTTCCTGCGCGCGCAAAACTATGTCGAGCGCCGTTGGTAGTTCTATATTAAACCGTTAATCTTTTTTGCTATTTTTTCCGTCTTTTTTTTTTGTTGTTTTTGTTCACTGTACCGAAGCTGTTTGTGGTGGTCGCGCGCGCGCGCTGATGCATAAACTCGCGCGCGTCAAACAGTGCGTTGTTTATGTAACATTTTTTTTCTTTTTTGATTGCTGGAGGGCACTGACAAGCGCTGACAGGACGCTTGTTGTTATTTTTAGAGATAGGCAACTTAATTGATGAAACCAAAACCTTCGGCTCAGCTAGATCGTGAGATAGTAAAAACCTATCGCAAATCATAGACATTTATATTTTTTTGTTATCAGGACAGTGTTCCCTCCCGGGACTTTCTCCTCCTCTTCCTTCTCCTTAGTTGTCTCCTTTCTCATCCTCTTCTTCATCCTCATCCTCTGACGGTTGCTCCGCCAGCCATGTCAACCAAGCGTTTACCTTGAAAGCCAAATAAGGTAAGTTTTCCGCGTCAAACGAAAAAGGAAAGGGATTTTGATTAGTGATGTTGTAATAATTACCTGGAATAAGGCATCGCCTTTTCCTGGATAAGCATCGTTAACGTCCTCCTTCCAGCGCATGAAGGCATCTTCATCAATAATTGAAAGATCGTAGAGTGCAATAAACCAGCGCAACATCATCCCTTTGGGAAAACCTTGCGATAGGCAGAAGACTTGCAGGGAGTGTACGGCAGTGACCTGCGATTCGATTGCCGGCAGAAGCGTTTGCAGCATCCGCTGATATTTGCTCAGTAATGACACCTCCTTCTCTTGCAGAGATTTGTCAGGGATAACAGATGGATCGGAGCCAGGTGGGAATGTTGTTTCCTGCGGCCGAAAATAAATTACATTAGACAAACCACTTTCAAATTGATTCAGCGAGTGGACAATAAATTGTAAAAGTCTAGATACCTGAGTGATATATTTGAGCAGAACAGTCATGAGCGCGTTAATGAAGCCCGGATCGGAATGGTGAGATGGGTCAAGCTTCTCCTTGATCCACTTATAGAGGCTATTGGGTGAAGGATCGCTCTCGAGCTGCTTCCACATGTCCCCTTGGATTCTCAGCAACGGATACAAGAACGTAAGATCTCGATCCTCGAGAATTTCGCCGAGGCGTTCTTTAGTCTTCTCGGCTTCGGGCAGCTGGCTCATCAGATTGGCCTTGCTGTCGTTGAAAATCTGCGTGAGCGCCTGCTTGCCTTGGGTCTTGTGCAGCTGCTGGAGAGTGAGCAAGAAGAGCGGATAGTGCTGGCCGTTCTCGGTGACCGAGGCCAAGTCGGAAAGCTGCATCATTCCATCGACGATTGCTCGAGCGGTGAGTTGAGCAGTGTGCGAGGCGATACACGGCACCGCACTCTCCTTTTCGGCGATCGAGTTCACCAGTTCCTTCCAGCCGTCGTGAAACTGCTGAGCGTTAATCACGCTGTCCTTGCGCATCTGGCCGACGAGATTGGCAGCCAAAGTACGCTCGGCGTCGTTACGCTCGGTGCCGTTCGAGTAGATCGTGTATACGGCCCAGCGCAGGAAGCGCTCGGGAATTTTGAGCTCCTTGAAGGCCGCGATAGCGTTGGGAATGTTGCCGTGCGACGCGAAATCGTCCATCAGCGCGTTCACCTTCTTCATCACCTCCTCCTTGGTGGGGCCCTTGTCCTTGCGCTCGCGCTTCTGCTTGTCCAGCGGTGCCTGCTTGATCACCACGGTGGTTGGTGGGTCCTTGGGGATCAGCGGAGGACTCGGTTTGCGCAGTGCCGCCGCGCGCATCAGCGGCGACTCGGGTATACGACCCGGGAACAAGTCAATTCCTCCTGTAAACAAACAGCAATTTTCCGTTTCATAGACACATTCGCTGCTGATAAAACAGTATGTCCATTATAGTTAACCCGACTGGTAATAACGGATAATAACGTTATCGAAACATTCTTGGAAGATTAGTCACATGATGACTCATGAAAAACATTGTCGAAGCGCGTCATGAAAAATGTACGACGGAGTTAGCGGTACTCGTGCAAATTTACCGTTGTTGCTGGTGACATTGGGATTGATGTTGGGCTGCTTGAAAGTCATAGAGTTGGCTGAAGGCCTGAGTGATATTTCCTCGGGTGGTCCGATGAGTTTGTGTTTGTTAAATCTGACTGGCTCCTTATTGCCGTCTGGAAGAGGAAGAAAGTAAGAAAGTAAGAAAGTTTGCTTTGTTGGAAAGATCGAGTTGAAAAGATCGGTGGGAGTACTGACTGTTGTTGAAGTTCTGGGGCGAGTTGTGCTGTTGCTGGTTGTGTTTAGCCTGGTAATTGTTCTGGTTGCGATTCTGATTGGGATAGAAGTTGGCCGGCGGTTGGTTGCGCTGGTTGTGTCGGCCGGGGCCGTAAGTGTTGGGCGTGGGGGTCTGCGGCTGCGGCGGGCCGAAGCCATTGGGACTGAAGGGCGAGCTCATGGCGAAGCCCGCGGAGCTGAGCGGTATGATACCGAGGTTGTCGACGTCGAAGCTGACGCGGCCCATGCGCCTGAAGAGGTCGCTGCCCATGCCGCGCGAGCCCGGGTCGTCGCCGCGGTTCCTATTGTAGAAGGAGCCGGGGCCGCCGGGGTGCGAGCCGCCGCCACCGCCGCCGCCGCCGCCCTGGTGGCCGCCCATGTGGCCCATGTGGCCCTGGCGGCCCGGATGGTCGTCGTTGTCGTTGCGTATCTGGTTGATGGGCATGGGACCCTCGGTGCTGGTGGCCTTGCGCGGCACCCAGCCGTTCTGCCTTAGCTCGATGCAGTCGCGCAGCATGAAGCGTATGCGCAGCGGTAGCTCGCTGTTCTTGGCCAGCACGCTCATACGCTTGAAGTACTGCTCCATAAGCTGGGCGCCCTTGTCGGTGTCGAGGATGCGGCCGCAGGTGCGCATGATCTGGCAGAGGCACTCGATGTCCTCGGCCTGGTCCCCCCTGGATCCGCCACGCCTCTTGTCCAGTAGCTGCTGTATGCACCTGTGCAGTATCGAGTTCGAGACGATCTCCAGCTTGCCGAGCTCGCCGATGAACTTGATGTTGCCGAGCATCTTGCGCTTGGCATTCTGGCGCCGCTCCTCGTCCTCGGCCGAGAGCTCGCCCTGCTTGAGCTCGAACGCCTCGTTGGCCTTGCTACGGTTCTCGAATTCGACTCGACACTTGTTGAGCAGCAGACGGGTGAATGTGCTGTCGTTGCTGCGCTTGCCCCCAATCTCCTGATGCTGCACATGGTTGTGATTATTGCTGCCTGCTGCTGATGTTGCGCTGCTAATTCCTCGATGATGCTGATGCTGCTGCTGCTGATGCTGCTGCTGATGCTGCTGGTGCAAGCCGCCCTGCTTTTGCGTGTTCTCAAAGTTCGCACTCTCCTCGGACAGCCGCTTGCACAGCTGTGCGTACATAGAACTGTATTTCGGTTCATCGAGAGCTTTTTCGAAGATCTACAAGACGAAACAAACGATCATTACTCACACACTACATAGTTCGAAAATTTAATTCAAGTATATCCTAAACTCACCAGAAAAATGACACCTTTTAGAATTACATCGGAATTGAGCTCAAGGTTGAGCAAGTCGTTGCTCAGCTTTGCGAACTTTTCCGGTGTGAGCTTGTTAAGAATGCCCCGCACCTTTCTGAAGATGACATCGTTTCGGCTTTCTGGGGTGAGCGCATCGCGTCTAATAGTTGAAGGAGGGATCCAGCGTTGCTCAGTGGATAGGGAGCGATTATCGTCCCTGGAAGGCATCGAATCTTTAAGTCTCTTTTTTGAACAATGACAATGCGCCACTCGCTTTTTTTTTTAAACTTTGGGTTTGAAGGATCTAAGGGTACGTGTGTGTTTGTGAAAATTTTTTGGTGATGAGAGCAAAGCGAGGTTTTCTACGGATTGTTTGGGGTTTTTTTTTGTGAGAGAGAGAATTGCACAGCAGCCGAGGCTTTATTGATTAAGGCCCTGACCTTCCTCCCGAGACACGAGAAGCACCCCCCGGTCCTGTGGGGTTGTCCGTTGTTGCGCGTGTTTTGGCCCCCAGAACGATAAATCACAGCACACAGTTTTTCGTCAGATGGCAAGCTGAAACACAACGACAAATACACAATTAGTTGTCATAATACTCATATAGCAAAAACAAATGGATAATCAATTGGAAAGCTATATACGAGGAAGATAATCGATTACGTCTGGCAATTTTCATCGCCGTGCTGGTATTTACCCATCAACAAACATACTTTTGCACGCGCGCGCGCATAATCTCGACCGAGAACTCGTAATTTTGCAAAATATAAAATCCACACTGACGTTGATTCGCGCGTGTTCGATACGCGCCAAGGCAGAATTAAAAAAGCGACGATAAGTCGTCAATGTGGTATAAACAGCTCTGCAACAGCACCAGTGACGCGAGCGCAAAAAAAAAAGTGCGTGTGTGACGTGCATATATGTCTTTCGCTCTCCATCATGTATCTCTTCTCACCTTGCGTCTATTCGCGGAGAGCGAGCGCGAGGGAAGGAAGGAAGGACGCGTTTTTTTTTTGTTGTTCTTGTGTGTTGCTAGGCTCATTCTTTTTTTTTTTGCCTCATTATTTTGCGTATTAAATTTCTCCGTTGTGTATATGTACATATTTGCAATTGTAATCGTGCGAACGCGCGCGTGCACTTTCTATTTTTTTTTCTCTCTCTCTCTCTCTCTTCTCTCTCGCATTTGTGTATGTACAGTCGGTGAAGATTGATTCTGTCCACTTTTTGAATTCTTCCCTATGCCAGCCAATGTTAAAATTCAAATGGGTGGACAGAATCAATCTTCGTCGAGTGTACGTGCATGAGGTAGAGAAATCAATAATATAAAACTTTGCTGTGGATTATGAACGTTTTCAATAATTTCGCGATAAAAGCTTCAAAAAGAAGATTCGACGAAATTGTCGTCGATTGATTTTTCATTCGCTGCATACGAAACGAAGCAGTGGATATTATATACGTGTTTCTCGGAACGCTTCTGGTTAATTTCACGAACGAAGCAAAGAGCGAAAAGAGATTCAAGACGTTTTGCAGATTCAATAAACTCGTCGGCTAATTTTTCATCACGCACTCGTCATCATCCTCGCACAAAGAAAGAGAGGGGGAAAAAAATAATATTTCCATCTCGTATCCATGTTGGTTCGTGTCGCGTATTATATTGTTAGGGGGTTAAAGATCCGTTCTCTCCCCCACTTGTGTGCGTGTGAGTGCGTTTGTGTGAACTGCTAGCGACGACGACGGAAAAAGAGAGAGAGAGGGGCGACTTTGATCTTGAGGGCAGGATTTCAGGGGAGCCGGGCGCGGTTCTCTCTCGCTCTCTCTCTCTCTCTCATGGTCAGACGGTCAATGAACTTTTCGCGCGTGCGCTTTAAAGTCGCACGCACACATCACTACGAGGCAGGTGCTTCCGTTGCGAGGAGACGTAGAGCAGCTGATTGCCGAAATTTCGCGCACGGCGACAACCTTGAACCTCCGTCGTCGTTGTCGTCGTGCAAGAGAGACAAAGAGAGAGAAAAAAAATTCCACACGACACGTCATTTATATCTTCCGACGACGACTACGCGGCTTTTGTCCGACGCTCTCTCTCTCTCTCTTTCTACAGCCAGAGATTATGTACTTTGTTTCGCGCGCGCGAGCGAGCGAGGTACACGAGAAAGAGGAGGGTTCGATGGAATTTATTTATAAATCACGTCAAGTTTGTTGCTCCGCACGCACGCGTTGGGAAGATTTCTTCTTTTTTTTTTTCAAGTTGCGTTCGTATACAGAGAAGAGAAGCCAACTGTACTTTTTTGATTTATCGAGGCTCTTCTTCTCCGCTATTACGACAGTTACTTCGTTCTCACGTGATTAATTAGTTTGACAAAAACTCAACGCTGCGCGGGAAAGTCTATTGTTGCAAGAATAATTGGGTATTGGAATGAAAATCGTTTTGTATACTAAAATGTAATTTTTTTTTCTTTTCTTTTCTTTTTCGACGAAGATAAGAATTGAGTTACGAAGTGTCGTCGTACGATAGATAAATAACGAGCTGACAGGGAAAAAAAACTGTCGAACGAATGATGAGACTTTTACCTCTTTCCGACGTTATATTTCAAACTTTGTCTCCCCTCGAGACACATTTTGAAAACATTGAATTACAGAATATGGAGGAAAGTTTATTCGTGCATGACTGATATCATTTGCATGAAAAACAAAAAATCTAATTCAAAGAACCAAAGTTTCTTGCATCTGTTAAAAAAATCAAATAAACTTTAGTTCGACCTTTCAAAGACGGCATCATTCTTACAAGCCATCATTTACATTTTGACCGGATCATCCTGAAAAAGATCTCTCAAAACATTTCCTCCGTGAAAAAAACCGCCCAACAAAGATTTACAAAAATCCAAACAAGAAAAGTCATGAAAGTATAATGCCCGAATGAACAATGATCCTGTCTGTGTGATTTAAATTTCGAGAGAAGAGAATGAAAAAAAAAAGGAACGACGAGGAGCAGCAGTAGCAGCAGCCACGGAAGTCGGTCAATTTTCGGATGATGAAAATGAATGAACACGAAGGAGGTCAGCCGCGAAATCCGAGCGACGGTGGCTCGCGCGAATACCGAACACAAAAGCCGTCCAATTTATCCGCATTAAACGTCCATTTTATAATTGATAACGCGCAGACTCGTTATGTAAATGCTGCCTGCGACTTTTCCGAATTTTCACCTTCGCTCGCCGACGAGTTTGAGTACATTGAATTTTAATATTGTCGATAAATATTCAGAGTAAACCGTCTCACATTATACGCATAAAATAACAAATTTGTCGTGCATGTTATATCGAAAAAAAATAGTTCGAAGCCTATAAGCGTATACCCGCACGAACCAAACCATAACAGCCTCACTCGCACTCTTTCTCCTCTCCCTTGGCAGCAGCAACATCGGCGGCGGCAGAGCCGGAAATAGGAAGAAAGAGACCGCGGAATTAAACGGCGTTTCCGCTCTCCTCCTCGTCGACGACGCATCAAACGAATCAGTGAGGCGATTCGGTTCCAATAACGCATCGGAATTTCTTTCTTTTTTTTTCACGCGCTTGGGAGAAAAAAAAAGAAACAAGAAAAATCAGCTGATGTTTACAAATGAACGATCAGCTGCTATCGCGACCTCGATTGCCGAAAGGAAATCAGTGCGTTTCGCGAGCAAGCTATTCATAGTTAAACGTCACTAGTTACCACGAGCACACACAGGCGGAATGAAATGTCGTCGCGTATGATCGCGCAGCACGTCGACTACGACGACAAAAAGGAAAGCGACGGTGGAAAGAAGCGTCTTTTTAATCACTTTCGCTCTCGGATCGATCGACTTACTATTTTTTTTTCTCTCGCGTGCGCGGGGAGCTAAACTTAACATTAACCTTCGAGTATGCGAGTTATTTTTTTTTATGTTGTCGCGAGAGAGAGGAGAACGTCGCGACATGCCTGTTTTTTTTTTTTTTGCTGTTGTCTGGTTTTTTGCGAAAAAGAGGTCGTCCGTATCAGCTGATGCAATGCGTATAGTGGGAAAAACTCCCGTCGCGAGTGGGATTGGTTGGGTTCGTCGATGATCGAGCTGTGGACAAAGAGAAAACGCGCGTTTCGTTGGGAAATTTTAATACTTCGATTATGTGTTAAGTTGATTACGTTACCGTTGAGCTTGAGGGGAAATAACGCCAACGCTAAGTCTGTTTTTTTTTCATCGCAATTTAAAAAAAAACCTTCACAATCGTAATCACAAAGAAAAAAAAAGGTAGCCTCGTAGCTAATGACGATCAATTACATCGCGACTACGACGACGACCACAACCGTTGCTCGAAATCGGAGTATAATAATACTCCCATTGTACCGGATATATATCATTGAACCTCATAGCCAGAAGCGTCTTTTCTTCTCAGAAGCTACGAAATGGAATGTACATATATTCCCGTGGAAGAAGAAGAAAAAATTCCCCAAGCGCGAGCGTCATTCGCTCAATTTTTGACATTAAAACACGAAAACAAATATACTGTACGACCTCAATATTTCAAAATAACAATGATAATTTTCCAGGCACGATACATATACGACAGAGAAAAAAAAGCAGGTTTTAAACAAAAAAGCGAATACTCGTCGGCAGGAAACCACACTCGGCTATCTGGTATATATGCAGCAGCACACCTTGCACAATCGAGAACGTAGAATTCACATCCTCATCTGGTATCCTCGAGAAGGATGACATCAGAAAGCAAGAGAGCGAGAGAGAGAGAGACAAGGCAATTTCTCGCCCACCCGCGTGTCACAGCGCCCATAAAAGGCTAAACCGAACAAGGCTTGGTCTTTCACAAACAATTATTCGCGCCTTTAACGGGTTTCCCGAAAACCTCCAGCGCCTCTATCTCTCTTTCTTTCTCTCTCGCTATACCCCGAAGGAAAATTGAATGAAAGGTCTCTCGGAGCGTCTCCTCGTCCTCGAGTTATCTGCGTGTATCGATCTGAGCCCTTCGCGCGCAGGTAGGTAAAGCGTCAACAAAACGTCGTCGAGCATGCTCCGAAAAAAATCAATACCACGCATATACTCATCCCCGAGAGCGAGATGGAGAGAGAGAGAGAGAGAGAGAGAGAGAGAGAGAGAGAGACGGAGAGAGAGAGAGATGATAGAACGAAAGGTAGAAGAGGAAAAAAAAACATTTCTTTTCCACAACGTCGAGAAAGAAGAAGCGCACACGCGACGAATGGACGCGCACAGTGTGTGTGTGTTTCCGTCGGAGCAGCAGCAGCAGCAGCAGCACCGGAAGGCGGGGACGACGACTCCATGTTATATTTCGGTGGAGACGCAACACATACACACACATACACTGCCCCTCTAGAATATTCGCTCACGGTAATCTCACATTCTTTCGCCAGGGGAATGGACGACCGAAACAGTTGCGTTGGCTACTTACTGTGGCTACTCCTAGACGATGACCAATGTCTCTTGAACGAGACGGGGAGAGCCAACAACGATCTCTCGAGCACGCGCGGCCGCCACGGTCTGCTCTCTCTCTCTCTTGCTTTCGGAGCGACGACGAGAGTGCGTTTTCCTGTACTCGGTTGAGAGACCGTCAGGTGACGCGTTTGCTGACCACACAATAGACCAATGTTTATTTTGCTTTTTGCCGTTTAAATGATTTTTCCAGAGGATGATTATTTACACGGTGAATTGGCGAGGCACATCGTCGTTTATTCCGAAATTTTTGGCAACACTAGAACGCTTGATTGTCACGCAGTACAGAACTGAGACCATCCCAGAGTAGAGAAAGATTAGCAACAATGAATCACTTGTTTACAACTTTACGTGCGTTCAAGTCTCATTGGGATTCACCGAATGGCAAAATTCCACAATCCTATACGATAGAGAGCAACGTATTTCGAGGGCGATATACAGGTGTACTCTCTATAGACGAGAAAACGTAAGAATGACGTGTAGATCGCGTTGGTCGTCGTCGTCATTATTGGCCGTAGGCGTCTAGCGAGAACGAGAGAGAAAGAGAATGCAATGCATCGCGCGTGCTCTCGGTTTCTTTTTCGCGATAAACTTGCCGAGGACACGCGACTATAGTCCGGGGGAGAGATAAAATGAGGTTCTCTCGACGACGGCGAAGGGCGATGTGCGCGCGCGATATCGATGGCGGTATCTGACCGAGACCTATATTAAACCTGACACACAAATGCACGCCAAAAGGTGCCGTTTAATGAAAGACACTCACTTTTGATCGCTTGCTTGGCGGCTGCAGCCCCAGGTGATGTGTGTGCGTACCTCGTCCGAAGGAAAAAGAAAAGCCGAGAGTCCGGACTGGCTGGCACAGAGCTAAACCGAGTGATTAACACGCGCTGGGTTAACACTCTACTTGGCTGTGCTCTGTGCTGTGTGCGTGTGTGTCTGTGTAGGGTGGCGCGTCGTTGGCCTGATCGCAGCACACGCACGCTCACACTGACACACCTACGTTGAGATCTGTCCGTCCGAACTCAATGCAGTGCAATGCAGTCGACGACTCAGCGTCCGGCGCGCGACTGACGACTAACGAGAGTCAGCTATGTGTTAGTTGCTGCTGTTGGCTGGCTGCTGAGAAAGACAGAGAGAGAGAGAGAGAGGGGAACATCTTGATACATGCGCGTGTGTTTGTTATGTGTGTTAGTGCGATGCGATAAACACGGCAATTTTTCTGATATGGATGCTCGTTTTCAAAGTCTTGCGAGCTTTCGGTTGATACTTTTTTTCCAGCGATTATTTTCGACGATTAGAGAGATCGGTGGCCGATAAATGACTTGCCTGGCGAACTTTTCAACGAAAATTTGATAAATTTTTGTGTGGTTACTTACTTTGACTAGCGTCGTCACGATGGCTTATTTTTGCGTGCGTGCGCAACTTCGGTAGTGCGCCTGCGCGGTCATATGATTGGTCCGATTGGTCGCCCCAGCCAGCAGAACACTTTTTTTGTTGGCTGATGAATACGCGCGAATTTTGAATAGAGTGGCTGATTGGTCTGCTCCATTTTATCGTAAAAAAGCTTTGTTTTTATTTAATCGTACTTTCGTAATAGAGAATACACTACAGAATCTCTTAAAATTAGTGTAAGCTACAATGATTTATTTGACATGCCACGAATATTTATCTGACTGTGCATGTTAAAAGCAATAATATTTTCGCCAAGTTATTTTCGCATGAGATCCGACGCTGTGATTGATTCTGAAATCAAACAATTTAATCGAAACGTCAACAAAGAAAATCATTCTAGACGTGGAAATGATAACGATGATTCACGGCAACCACTGGTGTCGGCTACATTAGCTTCATAACAAAGAACGACACTGTGAGCTCCGCAGCCCGCATACTTCCACACATCTATGCATCGCCTATACCAACACATGCTCACATTACTCACACGTACACGATGTAGAACAGCTGGACAATATCATAAATGTTCAGCGAGGTTAGGTTTTTGTCGACTGCAGCGACGTTGTGAGTGAGCGAAAGAGAGCACCTTTGGAAAACTAAAGCCCGTCGAGCACATACACAGTTCACACAGACATTCACATAGGCACGTACACTCACGAATACATAGAGATTTCGCGTTGGAAAATTGCACTGGGTAACTGTCATTTTCCTGGGGAGAGTCCTGCTGCTGCGCCTACCTTTAAATGTCCTAGCAAGAATAACGTTTATCAAACGAGAACTCGTCGTCGTCGTCGTCGTCGTTGTTGTCAAGAGGCTCCTAAAGGTTCGTATATAGTGGTGACAGCTAATGAGTTTGTTATTGTCGACGGAATAAAAAAAAATAAGCTCATCTCTCGCGTTCTCGCGTTTATTATCGCAAGAGTTATTGACGGATATGGGCGTTCGCGCACACACACCTACGTATGTTGTACGTACGTATCTACTACACCTTTTTTCGTTAAATTGCAATAGAGACGGTGTGTTTTCTTTGTTTTTTTTTCTGTACTTTGTCTCTGGGCAAACTACCTACTCGGTGTTATTCGCGTTAGTGTAGGAGCGATTGCTGTTGTTCTTTTTTTTTTCTAACTCGTGAAAGGATGCGAGAGTTGCTGTAACGCTTTGCGAGCCTGATTCATGTCGGCAATTACTCAGATCGGATATTCTCGTCGGTTTTACACTCTACTTGAAGAAATTAGTGCAGGCTTTGAAATTGCTCATTGTTTCGCAGGTAATTAACGTTTCTCTTTACCACTCCTTGCCTATAGTGGAAATCCAGTGCTCCTACTGACATTCAATAGAACTGTGCATTTATAAAATTGTGTGTTGAGTGTTTATAAAACTGTGGAATTTTGTATTCATAGGATGGCACACAGTTCTCACACCTATGGGTCTACAGACCAGAGGACAGATGTACCTGATGTGGGCTTCAGTCCCACAGAGCTGTACAGCCTCAGTGAAAATATCATAACAAATATATACACAATCAACACAAGCTATAGGACTTTGGAGCGAGCCCACAAGCATATTGGAACGAATAAAGATAATCAAGCTCTCAGAGACAAAGTGTAGGTGGCTTATTTCAGTAACACAATTCATTACCTACACTTGATTTTCATTTGCTCTGCATATTTTTCTGTTAATCACTGTCTAATAGATTTGTTGACTTTTTTATCTTCTGCCAATTACAGGCATGTTACGCAGCTGAGCACCAACCAAACGGTGACTCAAACGAGTAAAGATATTGCAAGACTGACAGTTTTGATGAGAGGAGGTGACAAACAGCAGAAATTACAAATTGAGAAGCTCATTAATGATTTCAAAGATGCTGTACAAAAATACTCTGATATGCAAAGAGTGAGTTGCACTTATTATTCAAATTTAGATTGATGAAAAAATTTTAGCTCCAGTGAATTCTGATGACAAACCATAATTATTGAAAATTTTTTTAATCTTTCGTTTTTTAGTTCATTGCAGACAAGATGAAGAGGCATATACTTGTGAGGGGCACTGTGGAAAATCACGACTATGAAGATGATGAGCATGCAGAACAACAAAAAATTATCCAAGCTCAGGAAATTGCTGATCGGAAAGCTGAACTGAGGTGAGTGTAACTTATTGAAATCCTCCACTTTGGAAATATGATACTTTGAAGAGTCTTGCTTTCAAACCAAAATTGTACACTCACATAAAAAAAACATTTTCAATGGTTCTTTGTAGCCTTACTTACACTACTTGCACCAAACCAAATACTACAGAAAATAAAAATAAAATTGCATGGTTACAAATGAATAATAAGCATGGATTTTCATATTTCATTTTCAGACAACTACAATTTGAGCATGGCTTAACATTGGATCAAGAGGATAGGGTAAAGCAAATTGAAGGCGACATTTTAGACGTGAATCAAATTATGAGAGAATTAGCAGGACTTGTGTATAAACAGGCAGACTCAGTTAGTAAGTACACTTTTGGTTCTTTTATAAAAAATACAACACTCTTTGAGTAATCAAAAAATTGATTGCCATTACTTGAATTACAGATAGTATTGAAAACAATATCGAAAACGCACACGGACACGTTGAATTGGGAGCACAGGAGTTAATAAAGGCTAGTAACTACCAAAATAAATTTCGACGGAAAGTATGCATTCTCTTAGCTGTAGCTGTTGTTTTCGCAACTATTTTGATAGTGTGCATAGTTTTAGCCAATAAATCAAGTTAGCAATTTTAAATATTAAAAAAATGTGGAAAGTTGGAATTGGTTGTCTCAATCTAATCGCAATGACTCTTGTTCTGAAAGTCATGTTTACTGTAATTATTATGTTGCCTGTTTTTTCGTTGAATTTGCAATTTCGTCTTGCGCCATAAAAAAATAAGGGTCACACTTGTATTGAGAACTATTGGTAAACTTTCTGCATTCATGCTATAATGGCTTTAATCGCCCTTATAACAAAAGGTAATTATCAATTAAATCGAACGGTGCTTCGCCAATTTCTTCAAGTATTTGTAAGTTAAGTAGGTATTATATTGGGTAATTAATTTTTGGAAATCTAGAGTTCTATCTAGAGTTATAACAATTCACTACTTTACTGAATTATAAATTTTGAAATAGTGTTTCTTTCAAGTCATAGATTTGCTGCATCGAACAGTGTTTTGTTTAAATGTTTATTATTCAATATGATACTGCTTAAGATTATTTGTAAAAATTTTATGGGAACATGTATACATTTATTGTACAAAATTAATCAATTAAATTCAATAGATTAACGAAAAAGTTTATCTCATCGTCACACGATTTTTATAAAGAATTGTAAATTGTCATACTTATTGTAATTCAAAATTATTTCACTTTATTTTTTTTAATTTGAATTGCAATTTAAAGATCACGATACTTTAAACTTGCTTTTAGAAAAGTTTGTCGCTTTAGCGTGATACATACGTCATCGTCATTATATTTTTATTACTATTTTTATCAATTATTGTATTATAGTTTGCTCGAATCACGTATGTTTCTTTTTTGTAAAAACGAATTGTTTATAGAACGCGTTGAGAGCTGAATGCGCTCGCTTCAATAAATTTTCAAATTAAAAAAAAACAGCCAGGGGCTGACTTATATAGGTATTGCCTTGATATTACTTGTCTACAACCTGTATTTTCTAATTCATTGCAGAAACAAAAAACCAACAGCCGTTGAGAATAATGTGCCTATATAATTTTTGGTTCAAGTCACTATTAATATAATTTGCAATTTTTTCGTACTCTCCTTGACGGCTATTGGTTTGATTGATAAATACAATAAAATATCTTTGTTGTTTACCAATTAATAAACAAAAATGAAACGAAAGTTTCGCTTCATGATTTATTCTGTATTAAAAGCATTACAAAAGGTGTTTTTGATGTAAAATAAGTTTAGTTATCAAATATGAAAATAATGAAAACTTCACGTTAATTTATGCGTTTAAGAAAATGCTATAATAATAATGCTGCGCATAATCATTAATTTGAAAAATATATACACATAATTATTGCTTAATGTGTTATGATAATACACATCACGCCAAATGCAAAAAGGTGAATCTAATCTGATTGAGACAGCCATTTGAATGAAGGCTCAATCAACACTTATATATACATTGATCATTAGGTATTTCAGATTTCGAAAAATCCATCAGATGCTACTATGAATGCTACTGAAAAATGAAAAATTGTATATACAATTGATTAATATAATTCCGAATAAATGACACTAAACAATAATAACAATTATCTAGCAATTTTTTCTACATTTCTAACACACGAGTGTACTTTTGTATTAACAGCCCATAAAAGGGTCTGAGGAAAAGTACACGATTGAGTATTAAGTATTGAAGCTTCCATCATGGCGACGAGTTGATTGAAATGAAATTAAGAAAATGCATACTTAGTAAAGTCGACTTTGATGAAAAAAAAAAAATCCTAATGGAAAAAAAATCGTAAATAATTATCAGTTGAATTAACGTATAATTTTATGTTGTATGCTTCAATAAAGAAACAATAAAATTACTTTATCAATTGATTAATAATATTATGATACTATAAACGTTCACATCAGATACTCACACGTCGCCATCAGAAGACGACTCTGACAATACAAAACTCATTTTCAAAAACCCTTATGCATAGAATATGAAAAAATATTATTCTTTTTTTAATATAATTGCTACATTATAAGAACTTGACTAATCTAAGGGTTTATTTCATTCCAACGTACATTTACAGTCAGCCGTATTCTTTCCAACTTCTTCGCTATGCGCTCGGAGTCGATAGCATAATAATATCTTATGGCTGCAAATTATGCGCACCTGTGAATGTTAAGTTAATAATAAAGTAGAGTTTGGGCGCTTGATCGAGCGAAGTCTAGAGTGATTTTCTAGTTAATATTCAATGATGCTTCTACATAAATTTCTTTTTATCATAGCCCGTCAAAATATAATTTGAAATAATTATATCGTCAATAGCGCTCTCTTACATGATGTTTCGATTTTGATTACAACAATAAATATTTTACGGTAATTGAATTAAAATCGAAAAACCAGTGATATATGATTCTAATTGATTCGACATGTTTTTTTTTTAATATCAATAGTATTTTGTTTTTCGCGCAAAATTAATCTGTTTTACGAGTATTTCAACGAACAAAAAGAACTTTATAAGCATTCAGATCGCAGTGACAGAAAATGCTCGTGAACATTATAGAAATTATACGTATGCTCCCACGAACTCGCCTTTTATGTAGAATATTTTATTTATTGAGAAAAACTAGCGTCGTGTTCTTTAAACTTTGAAGTGAATCGAAAAATAAAAATCTGAACTAAAAATAATCAGAGCGATTTTTCAATAAACGTATCTTCATAATGTTTTAAAACTTTCAAGTAACAGTAACATGTATCTTGATTAAATGACTCCAATATTTCAAACGTTTAAAATCTTCGATCCAAATTTTCTATAATCTACATTATACAGCAACTGAAGAATAAAAATTATAAGTTACTGCTCTTTTATGAATAAAGACTCGAATAGAGTAGTCTAAGTAGATGAAAATGGCGAAGGACATTGATAAATTAGATTGACGATCGTTACGGCTAAGGGTTGTAACCATTGTCAAGCAGTATCTTTTAATGTTTCTACATGTTAACTCTTGCTTTGTTCAATCCATTCCATCAAAAGCCGCAATTTTTCTTCTTCGCGAAAAAACATCAGCCGACGAGATATAAAAAAATTGACAAAAATATAAGCTATGTATATATACGATAGTACTTATTTGAATTTAAATAAAAAGATATTGTGTGTCTTTGGTTTGTGACCTAGTAAAAAGTTCATAATAGTATTTTGGTTGATCTTCGTCAGTGTCTTAAATATACCTCATGTAAACACGATTTCATCCCATTGAAATTCATTTTGGCTCTCATCCACTCATACTTCATAGGCTATCGGTTTGATTGTCAATATCTCAAACACGGACAAAGTAATGTAACATTTGTTCGTCTTTTTAATGTTATTCGCCGCCCAACTAAAGCATTTAACGTCAATGATTGGCGAAGATAAGGTACGTTCGTGATCCTGAATCCTTCTGTGATCCGCTTCGGAATCGCTTTTGGTGGTTTGATGCTACACCTTTTCCTGCTGTTCTGGCCGGGACAAAACTTGATCGACCGTAGCACAAAACTCCTCGACGATGCATGAGTCAATCTAATTAAAAAAAGAACGATTTATATTAGCTTGATGCGAAACTAAAACGACGTCCTTAAATCGTGTACAGAACCTGGAATGAATGGTATATGAAACTCCAGCGGAGACCAAAAAAATTTCTCGAATTTTCATGATTAGATGCTCGCAAGCTTCATTGATGACAGCCGGAGGCCTGGTGGTGAGATGAATTTCGAAAAATTTTTCAAGGTATTTCTGAGGCAATTTATATAATTTTATAAACAGTTTCATATCAATTGCGCAATATTTTTGTAACGTTTTGTAGGTTTTAAAAACAGCTACATCATACATAACCGTGCTCGTGTCATTCCGATAAAGTTATGGTTATTGAAATCTACGTAGATATATTTGGTCGTTTAAATTATGCAAAAATGATACTTTTACGATACAATTAAATCTTATCCACAATTTCAGTGTTTCACCAAAACTATCACAATTACAATATTATTAAATAATAAATTACACAGAAGAAGCTGGACGCTAAAAAGCTGTAAATTGATCATTATTTTTTCAATCTATTTGCGAAATTGTTCACCAGCTGATTCATTGCAGTCTCTTCACCTGTTGCGATAATTTTATGCTTTTAGGAAAGTGAGTATTGATTGATGTGTATATTAGTCGCATCGTGAATAATTGTGTCACTATCTTTTTTTATTATGTACGAGGAAGTTGCCAGATTATTTTGGTTCGTTCTCTGCTTACACTATAACAGTTACGCAATTGTCATTTGTAGGCGTGATAATGAGCCATTAAGACAAGCATTGAAGTAGGTACCTTGATATTTTATGTTGATGTGTCACAGATTACCGAATGAATCTGCGTAGTTACACATTGCTAAATGACTGCATGTCGCCATTACTCTATTTTCGTAATTACCACAAATAGCATGGCTCATTTAGAACTAAAAATATTAATGAATAATTATTTCATGATCAAAAAGATTCCTTATTTGCAGATGCATTTTTTAAAATAGTTTTCATACTAGCTCAATGTTTCGACACATATTTAATAGATCTAAATGTTCAAAAACATATATTGACAAGTGACTAAATCACTCGATTGTATTCTCTGTTCCACCTCTTTTTTGTGTGTAACAGTGTCAAAATCACGTGCAAACTCTGACATTTATAAAAACGAAAATCTACGGTTTTGTGGTTTCTTATGGTTTTTTCGAATTTCATAAGAAATGACAAATAATAGAGTTAATCTGATTTCAGAATTCTGCGACTCAAAATACATCGAAAACCATTTTTTTTTCTACTTGGAATTCCAACCCTGTAGAGCTCTAAAAACACGAAAATACCATTAAACTTGTCAAATTAATTTGCATAGTTTTCAGTTTTCATGCGTTGTTATCGGTTGTTGTACTTTACAAAGCTCTGCAAGGACCAAAATTGCGAGTAGAAAAAAAAACAAAATATGGGTTTCGATGTATTTTGAGCTGTAGAATTCAATTATGAAGTCAGATTAACGCTATCTTTTATCGTTTTTTTATAAAATTCCAAGAAACCATGGATTTTTTTGAATTTCTTTGCGCGAAAAAAGTTTGTGTCACGCCGGTTCGGAAATGGGTACATGTTTTTTTATCACTAGATAAATGAGCAAGCAAAATATACTCCACAGATTACGTTTTTTTTTTGTTGCTAACAATTTAATATTCTATTACAATTATATTAATAGACATATATTTTTACGCCTCATTATAAATAATTTTCATATTATAACTCAAAAAATTATAAAAAAAAAGATGGTTTCAAAGATATACTGAAATTCAAAACAATGATGAACAGAAGAAAAATGAGAAATTTCATTTTTGAAAATAAAAATATGATTTGGTGCAAATAGTAATTAATAAAAAATGGCATTTTCACAACAAATGAAAAATATTTATTTGCAGATATACCCTACTTTACTGACATATTTGGATCTAGATTTTAAACATCATTATTATTTTCCATCAAAGATTTTAACATGTATTCAATAACAGTGATCTCAAATATTCAATCGTAGTGTTTTTCATTTAATGTTGTCTGATTATTCAGCGCTGACGACGCACAAGCATTGCTGACGTTCATCGCAAAATGCTCTTAGAACTTTTTTACCCTCAGCAAGACAGCCTGCGGTGCATTCTTTGTCATTGCATCCAAAAACTGCAATAAAGATAAATTTTGTTCGTTATATATTTTAGGCAATAGATTTATTCTCAGCTCTTCTAAAAAAATGCTGATTTATCAAAAGAAAAAATTCATTTTTATAATTTTGCTCAACGTAAAAATATTTAACTTCGCATCAGCGTGCATGACGAAACATAGTCATTTATACACCAAATAAAAAAATTGTCTTTGACTTCAATTTCTAGAATTTTTAGTAATATATTTATAAGTTTGTGAAAATAAAAAAAAAGATGATTTTAAAGTTATACATCGTTTTGATTCATCATATTCAATCTGTACACGATTAAAATTCTCTAATTGATCGCGGAGAAAATGGTCGTGTAGAAAGACTGCTCACGTCCAAATTAAAAACGTAAATCGTAAAAATTATAATTCGAAAA
>JAWWMK010000021.1:5129468-5140031 GCA_035047105.1 Galeopsomyia nigrocyanea | reverse complement strand
GATCGATGCTCAATCCATCGAAATTAATTACGATTTTGAACTTCGCGGGTCGCGAATTAGATTCCGTGCAGTGTACCCTAACTCGCTCTCTCTCAAGATGTCGTGACCGGGCTTCCGTAAGTTGTAGAATTCCGTCCCAGGCCTCGACCCTCTCTACCGACTGTACCGTATAATGGTATGATGGAAGCAGACAGCAGACGCCCTCTAGAGGGCGCTCTCCTTCTTTCCGCTTCCCTCTCGCAGTTGCATCCGCCATTTTCATAGCTGGCTCCGGCTAAAGTCCTTTTTATACGGCGAAATCCAATCTTCAGGATCAATAAATGTAAGTAATTTGATAATATTTGCCTAATTTTTTTTTACTTTTCGCTAGTGGTGTAGGTGTACATTCGAGTTTTATAGTTGAATTTCATCAAATACGTGTTTTATTCGTGGGATTGGGTTGGATCCGACTCCGACATGAGGAATGCTCAGCGCGTGCTGATGGAATGTTCGCGTCTAAATATTCATCAAACGACGCTACATTGACGAACCGCTCTTCTTCTTTTGATTTACTGTTTGCTCTAAATCTAATGAAATTTACATTCAAAATACAATGCGTTTGCTTTAAATTTATATTTTGGTGTCCTGTACTTGAATGTGCTGTCCAAATGAGGATTTATTAAATAGAATTTTTTAATTCTTCCCTTGGGACAGCCATGATGACCTTCATTATTGATATAAAAACAAGTACTTCATCTACATTATTTGTCTTCTTCATCTTCATAGACTAAACCTAAAATGGCTAACAACGGTAGTGAACATGACGATGAGGGCCATGTGATAAAAGTAAGAGGTTTGCCCTGGTCAACAACTGTTGACGAAATCATGAAATTCTTTGGAGAATGCAGTATTACACATGGAAAAGCAGGAATACACATGACAATGTCTAAGGAAGGACGGCCAAGTGGAGAAGCATACATAGAGATGGACTCGGAAGAAGACATTGAGAAGGCATGCAAGAGGGACAGAGATCACATGGGTCATCGTTACATTGAAGGTGAAGTTTTATTTGAATTTTGTATACTGCACTAGTTAAAATGAAGAAGTTTACTGTCAACGACTTCTTTTATTGCAGTATTTAAAGCCAAGAGAGGAGAAATGGAATGGGTAATAAAGAGGAGTGGCTTGAATTTGGAAAACGCTATGGACGATGGCTGTGTTAGGCTGCGAGGTTTACCATTTGGTTGTTCCAAAGAGGAGATTGCCCAATTCTTCTCAGGTAAGTTCAGTTATTAATCAAACTGTTTAAACTGCACTCATTTCTAAAATTATCACATAATTCTTTGTTCTACTTTTAAATGGCTAATTGAAAATTTAATCCAAATAAAAAGAACCTTTTTTGAGAAGAAGTACATCACTTATAAATAACTTATATCCTTCAATACACGGTAACCATCCTTCTTCTATTACTCAATGGAGAAGTATCAAGATGATGATTGTGATATGTATATAAAGCTGTCTTTTATTTATTGGTCTTCTTTTTCTTCACAAGTACTAATATTAAATTCCACATTCTTCTAGTGCTAATTTAGAAATAAGGGTAATTTACTATAATTATATGAAGAACCAAATGAATTTAATGGGCGCCAAGCTACAAGTCCTTCTTTGATTATGTGTGGGTCAGGGTTGGAGATTTTGCCGAACGGGATTTCGCTACCGACAGACTACACGGGCCGCAGTACTGGGGAGGCTTACGTTCAGTTTGTTAACAAAGATGTTGCGGAGCGTGCTCTGCAGAAACACAAGGAAAAGATAGGACACAGGTGGGGCACTGAATGGGTTTGGGTATACTCCATTTTCTTCTACCATTTTGCAAGTTTGTAGTTTTGAGAGGCACTTCAACTTGTTCAATAGTTGAATGGGCTTTATTATCATACAGTTTCTTTACAAGTTTATGATTTGATATGGAAAATTTTTCAATAAGACTGATTTTTTTTTTGTTAATTGGATCGATTAATGCATGATATCAGAGTGTTAAGAAACTGTGTGAAGGTCTTTTGGAAAGAAGAGAAAAAAAACGAGAGTAAGTCGAATGTAAGTAGAGTACTGTTGGCCCATGCAAAACCAATGGGTTGGGGCTCCGGGCGGGAGGTACCCCTTTACATCGACTTTGGAGGCCCATGGGAGGTGGGTAGGTTTGTCCCGAAGCAATTCACCAAGAAAGGGTGGGCTCTCGGAGGTAGCCAATACATTTTTATATATTATTTATTTTTGGTGCTTTGATATCTGTAAATGAAGTATGAAATATTGTAAACATTTATATTTGCATAACATGAAGAGGAATACAATAACTGAATTTTTTTGTAGCAATTAGTAATTACTCAAGCATCTTACACCCAATATCAATCACACTTCATTTACAAGTCTTGATGAGGAGTGATATGAAATTAATAAAATTTAACCCATTTCATTTCCGTAAATTTTTTTTTAATTTATTTGCAAAAACATTTTTTAATTCTTCTTTTTCATTTTCATTTTCCTTCTCATTTTTTTGTCCTTGTCACCATAATTCATCAAATTATTTCATGTCTTTGCACATGAAATAATATTTTACAATATTTTTTTCAAAAGCTTCAGCCTACTAACTATTTAACTTCTAATGGTCTGCAGATACATTGAAATCTTCAGAAGTAGCTTGTCTGAAGTTCGCGCCAGTATTGGTCCTAAGATGAGAGGAGGCCCAATGGGCGGTGGCTTCAACCAAAGACCAGCTCCGTATGATCGAGGAAGTAGATTTGGCGGCATGAATCGTTTCAACAACAACGGCAGAGGAAACCGCGGTGGAAACAGAGGTGAATTTGAAACTTCGGATATTTTTAATTAACATGAACTTCACATTTCTACAACGAATTTTGTTGCTCCTTAGATTTTGACAATGGTTTAGGAGGGTGGAACAACGGTAACAACTACCAGAGTCGAGGAAACAACATGGGAGGTGGTGGAGGAGCAGGCGGTGGAATTGGAGGAATGGGGGGTATGGGAGGTATGGGAGGCATGGGAGGCATGGGAGGTATGGGTAACATGGGAGGAATGAGAGGTGGTAACATGGACATGAAGGGCGGTGGCGGAAATTACCGAGGAGGTAACGACAATTGGGATGGCGGTAACGATTCCGGTATGCATTGTGTGCATATGAGGGGATTGCCATTCAGAGCCACAGAACAAGACATCGCTGATGTAAATCTCTTCTCTTTTTTCAAACAAGTTTCAACTTCTCAAATTCTCTGTAAGATTTTAATTTAATGCATACGTCTTCACGGTTCACAGTTCTTCCGACCACTCATGCCTATAAACATCAGGATAATTCTTGAAAACGGAGGCAGGGCCTCTGGCGAAGCAGACGTTGAATTTGGATCTCACGAGGAAGCAGCCAAAGCCATGTCAAAGGACAAGAGCCACATGTCTCATAGGTACATCGAATTATTCTTAAACTCGTCCTCCGGCTCTAACCAAGGAATGGGCAATAGCTGTGGCGGAGGTGGCGGTGGTGGCGGCGGTGGTGGTGGTGGCGGCAACGGTGGCAGCGGAATGCTTGGAGGCATTGGAAGCTTCTGCGGAGGTGGTAATGGCGGCGGCGGTGGAGGAGGTAATGAAAATTTTTAAATAAAATTATTTTGAATTCCACGTTAAACAAGCGAGCTCTATAAATATCGACTGCTTTGTTTCTAGGTATGGGTGGCGGTAATAACTACAATAGGCAGCAAGGCTACGGACAGAACAGCCGAGGATACGGAAACAACCAACTTGGTGGAAACAGCTACAATAGTTTTTAAATTGGTTGGTTAAAAAATTCACCCTGTCATCCATACACGCATCAATTTTAAATGGCATCGTCGCTTAACCACCAGCTAGCAGATGTCTTCATGTTGCAACTTTACGATACTTAAAACATGATACCTACACCTTCAGATTAATTATAAGTCCATAGACATGAGATGAATTGTAATTAGTGCTTCTATGAGAGGGCTCTTTTTACATTCCTCATTTAACGTTATGCTCTCGCATGACAGTACCAGATTCAGTACGTAAAAGATCTTATTTTTTTTATTGGATAAAATGATAGGTTACTTCACCCCTTATGCATTCTAACATCGTTTAAGAGTATGCGGTATACGTGTACAAATATTCATTTGTAATTTTATTATATCAACTTGTAGTTATAAAATTGATTGTACTAATATTTATCATTTTTTCAATAAATTTGTGAAGAATATCAACACCAATTTCTTCTTTTTTTCATTTCTATTTAGATGTTAATTGTTTTTGAAATTTATTTAAAATGGTCGCTGTCACCTATTTTTATCCTACTAAACATCAAAGGAGGGAGGGAGGGACCTTTAGCTGTATATAGTACACTACAGGTAATTTGTGTGCAATAAAAAGAAGTTAAATTTTCTGCCAAAGCACAATGGTAGTAGAATCGTCTGACCAAACTAAACATTGAAGCCTTCTAAATAATCCAAAGTAACAAGTACCCGAGCTTGTAAGCTCTCTGTACGTATGTATGTACAATACGTAAGTCCGTCGAGAGTAATCTACCTCGTCTCCTCCGAGAGGGAGGAGGTAAAAAGCGCGAGTGCGCGCAGTAAAGAGGAGAAGCAGCAGCCGAGAAGGTTCAAGTGCTCCAGCGAACGAGAAGAGAGGCTAGATTTATTTTTTTCGGGATGCTGTGCGTTAAGAAGCGAAGGCCCTTCTTTTTGTAAATAATCGCGCGCGATGATATTGCGCGACCAAATTGTTCGTCGTGATAAAGGGAAGATTTTATTGTTACGAACGTAGAGTGCTGTTAACACAGCACTCGCACAAAAGGTAATTCGCTCTCTCTCTCTCTCTCTCTCTCCCTCCCTCTCCCTTCTTTGTACATACTTGGCATAATTGAAAATCGTTGAAAATCGTGCTTTCCAAGTAATAGATTGCTCGTTGCTTTTAATCGACAGTAATGTACGCGAAAGTAAAAAATTTAATTACACTTCTCATCAGGATACTCGGGGTTTAGTCGGGTTGGACTCATCTCGAAATTAATTCTGGAGCTTTACATAACATGCTTGAAAAAGGTTTGGCGGTACATTCATAAATACACGATGAAAAAAAAAAAACAAATGAACTTTTAGGCATCAAGATTGCGAACGTAATCCCCGTCTCGATGCTGGGCCGCAAGCAGAGCTTGAAGGGTGAGCCCGTGCTGGCCGACTATGGACCGGAGGAGTCCCTCAATGAGAGCACCGACATTGAGTGGGTCAACAAGGTACCAACACCGAATGTCACTCGTAAATGTGCATACAAACTTCTTATTTGTTTGTTTGTTTGTTTGTTTGAAAGCTCTGGGTCCGTCGGCTGATGCGAGCTTGCGCTCTTCTCTCGCTGGCCTCAGTATGTATGAACACTCCAAAGACGTTCGAGAAGTACCCACCCACTCAGTACATCACTTTTACGATCGACCTCGTGGTCACGTTCCTCTTCACAGCCGAGATGATTGCGAAAATGCACATTCGTGGAATACTCAAGGTACTTATGACGAATAGAAGGAGAAGAAAGAAAAAGACTGAGCGTCAACTTGCTGTTGCAGAGCGAGAAGGCGTATCTGAAGGATCACTGGTGTCAATTCGACGCGAGTATGGTCCTCTTTCTGTGGATGTCGGTGATTCTGCAGATGTTCGAGATGCTGGGTTTCGCCAGCACGAACTTCAGTTACGCATCGACCTGTCGAGCTCCGCGTCCCCTAATTATGATTCGTTTTCTGCGCGTTTTTCTGAAATTCTCCATGCCGAAAGCTCGAATCAACCAGATCTTCAAGCGCTCGAGTCAACAGATCTACAACGTCACGCTCTTCTTCTTGTTCTTCATGTCGCTTTATGGATTGCTGGGTGTGCAATTTTTCGGCCAGCTTACCAATCATTGCGTGCTGAATACCACGGATCCGTCGCACATTACCATCAATAGCCTTGCGATTCCCGATACCTTTTGCTCGACTGATCCCGAGTCGGGATATCAGTGCCCTGAAGGCATGAAGTGTCTCAAGCTCGAGCTTTCCAAGTACATTATGGGCTTCAATGGGTTCGATGAATTCGGTATGTATCAGGGATTGCGTTGGGGGCTCTTCATTGGGCAGCATTATGAATTTACGATATCTGCACTCATGTATCTTCTTTCAGCAACGAGTATTTTTACGGTGTATCAAGCAGCCTCTCAAGAAGGCTGGGTCTTCATAATGTACCGAGCGATCGACAGTTTGCCGGCGTGGCGAGCAATTTTATACTTTAGCACGATGATCTTCTTCCTCGCGTGGTTGGTGAAGAACGTTTTCATCGCCGTCATCACGGAAACCTTCAACGAGATTCGCGTGCAATTCCAACAAATGTGGGGAGTTCGCGCGACCATCAGCAACAGCTCAGCCTCGCAAATGTTAACCGGCGACGAAACTGGTTGGCGACTCATCACCCTCGACGAGAACAAACACGGAGGATTAGCTTCGCCCTTTTGTCAGATGATTCTCAGATCTCCGCAATTTCGTATGGTTGTCATGTGTGCTATTCTGGCTAATGGAATTACTACTGCGACGATGAATTTCAAACACGACGAGAGGCCCAGGCATACATTCTACGATAAATATTATTACGCGGAGATCGCTTTCACGATTTTGCTGGATCTCGAGACGATTTTCAAGATTTATTGCTTGGGTTTTCGAAGTTATTACAAGCATTCTATTCACAAGTTTGAGCTTTTACTTTCAATAGGCACTACCATTCATGTCTTGCCTTTTTTCTATCTGTCTGGCTTCACTTATTTTCAGGTAAGCTAACATAAGAAGAAGAAAATGTCTAGATTTGTGCAATAAATCCGAGAAGATTTTTGGAACGAACTTCCTTATCACGGGTTGGTGACGAGAGTTGGTCGAGAAGAAGTGAAACGAGTAATGGAATTCGAATGGAAAATGACTTGACATGAAGACGCTCGCTACGTCTTCTCTCTCTCTCTCTCTCTCTCTCTCTCTCTCTCTCTCTCTCTCTCACACACACACACACACACGCACACACATTGCTTAGAGCATAATGAGTCACCGACGCGCGAAATCCGAAACAAAATTTTAAGAGTGGTAATCCAAGTTTGCATCGAGCTTTACGGGAACTCATCCAATAAAATTTATTGAGAGGTCATTCGCGAATTGTGTTGAATGATCGCGTATAAAATTGAAAAATAATTTAATATTACCAAACGATGCCAAAAGCATATAAAACATAATTGCGCAAAAGCAGTATATAATAATTTTGATTTTGAAACTTTCGATGATGAACAGTTTCGTTCTGTGGAAAGCGTATTGTATTTTGCAAAATCAAAAATTTGAGTATGTAAGTTGGAAATATCAAAATTTCCATGCATACGAAGGGCCCAGGGGTGAAAGGAGGCTTGTGAGATGAAGAAGGTTTCATTTGTAGCTATAGCATTTGATTACATAGATATTTTCGTAACGATTAATCTACTTTACCTACTTTTTTTTTGTGTGTGATTATATTTCAACTCAACTTTTAGTTTTTGATTATAATTCTTGAACGAACACTGATATTACTATTGATCCAATTAAATTGCATCGGTTTTCGTATAAGGCTTCACCACCACTCTTCTCAGTTGTTGAAGATTTATAATTAGTATTTATCAAATATCCAAAAGAAGTTCGTTCCTGTCGCGTGTCCCGTGACACGTTCTATCTTTTTTTTTGCAGGTCTTGAGAATCGTTCGCTTGATCAAAGCGTCCCCGATGCTCGAAGATTTTGTCTACAAAATCTTTGGCCCGGGAAAAAAGCTCGGCAGTTTGATCATCTTCACCATGTGCTTGCTCGTCATATCGTCTAGCATTTCGATGCAGCTGTTTTGCTTCTTGTGCGACTTTACCAAATTTGAAACTTTTCCAGAAGTAGAACTTCATTGAATTAACTCGTAATACTCATCAGATGGTTATTGAACTTGTTTAATGATAATTGCAGGCCTTCATGTCTATGTTTCAAATCTTGACTCAAGAAGCTTGGGTCGAAGTCATGGACGAAACTATGATTAGAACGCACGAGTCGATTGCCCCTCTGGTCGCTGTTTACTTTATACTCTATCACTTGTTCGTCACCTTGGTAAATTTTCCGATTTGACCATTGTGTAAAAACAAATTATGAGGATAGTATAATTTTACGTTAGATCGTGCTGAGTCTTTTCGTCGCCGTGATTTTGGACAACTTGGAGCTTGACGAGGACATCAAAAAGCTCAAGCAGTTGAAGTTTCGAGAACAGAGTGCCGAGATCAAAGAAACACTGCCCTTCAGATTGAGGATTTTTGAAAAGTTCCCGGACAGTCCGCAAATGACGTGCTTGCACAAAGTTCCTACGGATTTTAATCTTCCAAAAGTACGTGTTTTTATACACGGTCCAGCACTTCTCAGGTAATGATAGAGTTTGAAAGTTATAAACTTCTTCTCGTAGGTTCGCGAAAGCTTTATGAGGCAATTCGTGTACGAAGTGGAAGACGAAGAGAATGAGGGTACGAGAAAAGCGAGTGAATTGTTCGATTCGAAAATGGTTTATCGCAAGCAGCGACCGCTCGAGCTTTTGAACAAGCCGCCGAAAGCCAGAGTTGTCGAAACGAGCTTCAAGAAGGCGGCCGTTACCTACATAATCAAGTAAACATCAATGACTATAAGTTGGCGAATTGCGAGTGAGCATGCTCGTAAGATTGCTCGGTGCTTCTTCTTTTAGTGATTCAAATAATCAAAGGCTACTCCTGGGCGATTCCGCGATGATACCAGTGCCTGGAAAAGGACTTTTAAAGCCCCAAGGAACGGTCAACAATACAAAGCAGTTGCGCATCGATCAAAAAAAGTAGGTCGTATCATTATTCGCCAAGGCAAACGAAACTTAATTACTTACTCCGCCACTCCATCATAGATCGATACGAAGAAGCGTGAGAAGCGGCTCGATCAAGTTGAAGCAGACGTACGAGCACCTGATGGAAAACGGCGACGTTGGAGCTATCAACCGGATGACTTCCTCTCGCAGTGGACGTCCTCACGATTTGGACATTAAACTGCTGCAAGCCAAGCGGCAACAAGCCGAAATGAGAAGGTATTTGATACGCGATTCATCATGATCATCATCAAGATGAGACGAAGGATGTTTACACGACAGGCGAGTTGCTTTCCAGAAATCAACGAGAAGAAGATTTACGAGAAAATCATCCCTTCTTCGATACGCCGCTGTTCGTAGTGCCGCGCGAGAGCAGATTCCGAAAGCTCTGCCAATTGTTGGTTTACGCGAGGTACGACGCGAGATTGAAAGATCCTCTCACCGGCAAAGAGAGGAAGGTCCAGTACAAGAGCTTGCAGTGAGTATTAACAAACACGCGGCGCTTATTCTTGCACTTCTTCCTCCTCGACGAACGATTATTGATGCGATGATTAAATATTGGGATTTGCAGCAACTTTCTTGGCCTCGTCACCTATCTCGATTGGGTAATGATCCTGGCCACGACCTTCTCCTGCATCTCGATGATGTTCGAAACCCCAAAGTACCGAGTGATGGAAGTGCCAGCTTTACAAATCGCCGAGTACGGCTTTGTCATATTCATGAGCATCGAGTTGGCTTTGAAAATTCTCGCCGATGGTTTGTTCTTCACGCCAAAGGCCTACATCAAGGACGTTGCCTCGATCCTCGACGTTTTCATTTACGTGGTAAATACCAATAAATCTCTCGCGTTCATTCGCTGCATTTGCTGAAAATTTGAAGCTTTAAACACTTTATTGTCGAACGCGCAATTGCCATCACGCCAAAGGTGAGCTTGGTCTTCCTCTGCTGGATGCCTCGCAGTGTTCCACCAAACTCGAGCGCTCAACTCTTGATGATTCTCCGTTGCGTTCGTCCTCTGCGAATTTTCACTCTGGTGCCACACATGCGAAAAGTCGTGTACGAGTTGTGTCGAGGTTTCAAAGAGATCCTACTTGTGTCGATATTGCTCATCCTATTGATGTTCATATTCGCGAGTTACGGAGTTCAGCTGTACGGTGGTCGACTGGCACGTTGCAACGATCCGACGATAATCAAACGCGAGGAATGCGTTGGAGTCTTTATGAGGCGAGTTTTCGTTACGAAAATGAAGCTGCAACCGGGCCCCAATGAAAGTTACCCTTCCATTCTCGTGCCGAGAGTTTGGTAAGTTCCTCGCTCCAGGCGACGCAGTCGCGTTCGCATTTGAAGATTCGATCATTTTTATGTACATATGAGCAATTCCATAATATAAAAAAACTGCCATAATTCGGCACCGTTTGTCCGAATTTTCATATTAGGGGCACGCGCTAACGGAAGCCACTTTTACAAACTATTTGGTGTATAGAATCGAAAAAAAAATGTGCCCACATCATAGAAAAATAGCTATTTTTTTTATTCCCTCCTAAAGTTCTTAAAGTAATGACAAATTTTGCGATTTTCGCGGTAACTAATACATATTTTTGATCCTAGCGCTTTTGTGGCGATCGCTATGCTAAAACCGAT
>JAWWMK010000021.1:5110290-5129368 GCA_035047105.1 Galeopsomyia nigrocyanea | reverse complement strand
TCTCTCTCTCTCTCTCTCTCTCTCTCTCTCTCTCTCTCTCTCTCTCTCTCTCTCTCTCTCTCTCTCTCTCTCCTTTGTATACATACTTACTCGCTGAAAAGCCTCAGCAGCGCACGACCACACGTGCATGCACACGCGCTTGGCTCTCGCTCTCTCTCTCTCTCTCCACACCTACACGCGAAAAGCAAGATAAAAGAGCCGAAACCGCGTCGTATCGCGCTGAGTAACGAAAAGTCAGAGTGAGCAAGAAAAAAAAACAAAGACTTACCATGCACGAGACGGAAGATGCTCGTCGACGAGGAAGCAAAGCTCCGGCACCACCCGGCGACCTTTTCACGTGCACGACAACAAAAGAGTCGGCGACCTGTCAGAGCGAGCGCCTCTCAGCTGCTGCTGCTGCTGCTGGACCATCGTCGGCGGTGGCGGTAGTGGTGGCGAGCTTGCTCATGCCTCTGCGACTGCTTTATGCACACACTATCGGCTAATTGTTGAACAACACACACTTGCACTACCAAAAACACATATGCACGTATATACACACTATCGCGCCAATATCACAGTTTTCTTACGAGCGAGAAAGTTGTCGCCGACGGCGCATGTTCCTTGGTGTTTCGTATAGGAATATTGTTGGCCGGAGAGCCGTATAGTTGTCGCGCTCGCTCTCGGCAGCAGGCACACACAAGCTTCGGCTGCTGCTGCAGCGCACGCCGAGGCCGAGCGACGAACAACACAACAGATAGACACCGAGAGAGAACCAGAGAGTGAGAGAGAGAGAGAGAGAGAGAGAGAGAGAGAGAGAGAGAGAGAGCGCGAACGAACGAGAGAAAGGATAACGCAAGTGTGTGCGTGTATGCGTTATATATGCCGGTGAGAGCGGCGTTGCACGATTTAACTACATCTCGCGCTTCTGCACGAACACAGAGAGAGAGAGAGAGAGAGTCTTTTCGCTTTTATTTGCTTTTTCTTTCTCCTGCGACGTTAATCAACAAAGACTTCAGAAGATCACCGATAATTTAAGTCATTCAAATGATTATTGATATCGAATTAATTATTGTATTCACAATTATACACTGTAGCAAATTGGTGAATGATTGTTGAAAATAGTGGTATTGCGGGAATTGAATTTAATCGTAACTAATTGTTAATTTGCTGATCTTCAAGCTAGTAAGATGACATTCCCGAAATTTTCCACGTATACTTTATAATCGATAAATTCGATAGGCAAAAATTTAATTGATTTTTAATGAATTTTAAAATGTATCTATCGTGCGCTCCAGTTGACAGCTGATAATAAATTGAAATTTCATACGTGAAATTGTATTTTTTTTATAACAACAATTTTTCCTTTTATTTTCAACTGGAAATTTGAAGTATAATAATTAATCGATTCTTAATTAAAGAGTAATTTTTCTGAGCTCACGATAATACATTTAGTTTACGATCTATTAAAAATAATAAATTATGCAAAAAACGAAAGTTGCGGATGCAAATTAATTAATGTGAAAAAAATCATTGTGAACAAAACAGGTAATCTTGGCAACACTGTTCATAGGTGCTGCGGGTGAAGAAAGAAAATAGAAAGAGACAGGACTAGGTATGGGAGAGAAGAAGAAAAACGAAGTTTGTGCAAGATGGCCATCACATGACTGACACTTGTTTTTTTCTTTTGCTAACTTTGCTATTAGTTTATATATAGAAAAGTAAAACTGCTGTAGTAAATATTTAATCGTAAGGTAGGCTTTTATTATTCTTAATTAATGAACTTTGCTTCAATTATTATAATGCAATCATTGCTAGAAAATCATACCTCTTTTCTAACCTTAAAATATGTTTATTAATTTTTTTTTGCTTCAAAGCAAAGTAAAACGTCAATATACATTTTTAAACATTTCTTTTCAATAGTTTTAAGTTAATTATTTCAGCTTTAGCATTACGATTCAAAGCTTTTAAACATGAAATTATATCGTTTTAAAGTTTTAAAATGTAGATCTCCAAGTTGATTGAATATTTTATAACTTGAATATTGTTATTCTTAGGTAATTATATTATTTTCGTTTTATTCCAGACAAACATTGGATTGAGGATGGCTTCCTCAGATGCAATTCAAGTGAGCTCATTGCCACTTCCACCTGTCCAATACATAAATTTATACACAGACGAAAATGTTAGGCGGAACAGAGCTCCAAGACCACCTCCTCCTATGCAAGAGAATTATTCAATGTTTGGTAACATTTTCAATGCAGATGATACTATCATAAGACCTTTAGAAGCACAAGGAATCAAAAGGTTATACCCACAACATTTTGACAGAAGGCGAGAGCTCAAAAAACTTAATCATTCACTACTTGTGAATTTCCTGGATTTAATTGATTTATTAGTACTATGCCCAGATAATCCTAGGAGAGCAGAAAAGGTACTTTAACATTTTTTTAAATTACTATTAATGCAACAATCATGATTTGAACTTAAAAAGAAAGCTATTGTTAATTTAACACACTACATACATATTCCTTTTAGAAATGTTTTTTAATGACATCTATTAAAACTTTTGCTTTATTAAACTGGTTTCATGTGTTCGTTCTTATATTTAGAATATTATAATATTTAAAAATTGGATAACTGTAAAACTAAATATAAAAATGATCTTGCAGGTAGAAGATTTAAGCTTATTATTCATTCACATACATCATTTGCTGAATGAATTCAGACCTCATCAAGCCCGTGAAACTCTTAGAGTAATGATGGAGCTACAAAGGAGACAACGCTTGGAGACCGCCACAAGATTTCAGAAACACTTGGAAAAGGTTAGCGCATGATTAAAACACAATTTTTTCCAATATTATTTATTTTATAGTAATTAAAAAATTTGACTCTGAGTTACTTCCAAAATGTATTCGTAACTATGTTTTAGGTTCAAGAGATTTTGCAAAATGCTCTACAACAGTTACCAGATACCTCCGAATTAGATTCAAAACTCTCTGCTCACACTGAAGATATGGAAATAGACAATGATTCAAGTGCGGAACAACAAGCCGTTGACCCGTGTAGTCCAAGTGATCGCATTATGTGTAAAGTGATAGATGACATGTTAATGTCAAACGGCTTGTATTAAAGACTGATTTACTAAAGTATTGTCCTAATATTATCTTAGTTTATAGATAGTTTAAATATTAATGTAAACTTGGTGTTTATAAAATAATAATTCATCTCAATATTGGATTAAAATATTTTATTACCACTGTGAAAATGTATTTACAGAGCATAGAAATAGCACAATATTCGGAAACTCAAAGTGACTAAGGAAGAGGAAAGGATAGGTTTAATGAGAAAAATAATAATTACTCACCTTGAATTTATATCTACTAAAATGCTCTGCACTATACATGTTGTATATACCAGTTTGTTTACATCAAGTTGGGTGTACCTAAAGTAATAAAACTGAAAAATTAATTATTGCTCTGCTTCATGTGTACATCTCTAGTCCCAGTAGTAAACAGTGATTTAAATCTGAAAATTATTAATTTTAATATATTATTTTTATTAGAGTAAGTATCTTTTCTCTTGCTGCATAGCCCTTCACCTGCATCTACAAAAAAATGAAAATTGATTATAAGTGAGAATCAATCAA
Organism: Galeopsomyia nigrocyanea; assembly: GCA_035047105.1. Taxonomy (NCBI): domain Eukaryota; kingdom Metazoa; phylum Arthropoda; class Insecta; order Hymenoptera; family Eulophidae; genus Galeopsomyia; species Galeopsomyia nigrocyanea. Next base: position 5,125,740 of record JAWWMK010000021.1, on the reverse strand, counting down.
AGAAATGATATACATAGTGAAAAAGTAACATTGAATTTTACATTGAGAATAGTTAGAAATTTTTTAAATAATCATATAAAAAATTCACTTAGCCATCGAGAAATTACGAATAGAGCAAGCTCTAAAATTAGCGATTTAATAGAGAAGAGATAATTTGACTTTACATTTCTTTGATTTGTTAAATTTTATGCGACTAATCAAAAGTTTCTGCTGCACTGTAAACTGCACCTGTCAACACAGTATCGTTATTAAAATATAATATATATTATAGTATAAATATTATAGGATACTAAGGAAACAGGATTACAGTTATTAGGATAGGAGTTGGAAACACAACACACCAAAGCTGGAGGAAAGCGCCACTTGAATCGCTCTTTCTGAGTATTACAATTCCGTCGTTTGTGTTCTCCTATCATTTTTAGTTTTGTTCTTTTCTTTAGATGCACTTGATTTTTTTCTGTTCGTTAAAGATGTACACTGACTTATAATTATTGTGGATTTGTCTTTGAAAATGAAATTATTGTTCTCGAACCGTGTTTTGTCTTATATAAGAAAGATGTTTCTTATTCATATTTGGTTGCTTTCATCAAAACGTTTTATACAGATGATCGTATGATAATTGAAATATCACGCAAAAAATCGCAACGCACCTCGTTACATCGCATAATGTAAATTGGAAGTGTTCATTGGACTAAGCATAAAAAAAAGATTAAGGATTCAATAACTCAAATTCCTTAGAAACATTAACGTTATAGCGAAGTAAAAAAATCGGATTGTGAACTTAGTGCAAACGTTAATTGATATGAATCAAAATTTTTTCAAGATGAAAGCTGAAATAAATCGGTATCACGTGCCTCTTAAAGATAAATCGCTCTTCCGTATAAAATTATTTAAAATGTCGAATACTATCTTTTTTAATCATGAAATAAGTTCACTTCGCTTTGTCACTCGATAAAGTTTTATCCACTTTTTTTTTCTTTGTTGCCTGGTTTAAATTAACAACCAGAAGGAAGTTGCTTGCAGATAAATTAGTATGAGTTCTTTCGCCAAGCACCACGACCACGTGTTGGTCTGAATCCACCTCCTCTTCCACCAACTTTATTGTACCGATTTTGGAAGCGTCCTCGGTTTCCTATAAAATAACAATACAATTTAAAAATTGATTCATTCGGTTCCAACGGTGTTAATAATTTTAGAATAAGAGGGATATTTTTAAGCTGTAATTATATTGCATACCGTAATTTGACGAGATGTTTGAACTGTATTTTCCACTTGGAGGAGTGTAAAGTTGTTTATTATTTCTTGGTGTATCTTCTTTAGTCTTCTTATTTGAACTATGATGGTTGTTGGCAGTACTATTTCCGTTTCCAAATGTAATAGGTGTATGGCGTTTTTGTCCAACTGCCACTTTTTCATCCTTTCAAAATACAAACAAAGTTTTATGAATTTCATTCAAATAGCAATTGAAAAAGAAAATAGTTGATCTTTTAAAATCGTCTTATAATAATTTCAAGACCTATGCTAAGTAGCTTACTTTTTTAGCTTTTGTGATAACAGTCTTCCATGAAGGATGAATCACACTCTTGAAACTCGGAGGAGAATGGAATAAATCTTTGATAAGTGTATTGATATTGTTTGTAGTTTTTAAAGCTATGACTTTAATTTGATTTTCTTCTGTCTTGAGTTCTTCCTCACTCTTTCCATTTATAGCTTCTCTCAACTTTTTAATATACCCCTGAATCCCACGTGCAAAGTACTGTAACCTTAATCTGAATTCCTTTAGCTGTTCTGCATCTTTCAGTAAAAATTCTGGCACCTGTTTACACAGCTTATGGAAAGCATATATCAAACATTCTACATGACTAAATTGAAGTTTTGGTACTTCTGTTGTTTCAGTTTCCGGAGGAAGTGGCATGAATGTCTGTAAATAGATTAAAAAAATTTTTGTTACATCATGTATATCTTTTCACTTATTTAAAGCTAGAAATCACATCAATATGTAGATAATTATTTTTATATCATTAGATTTTTACTCACAATCAGAGCATTATAGAGTTGTTGCACTTTTTCTTCAGGCTTTTCAATTTTACCACAGTGTTCTACTAGTTCTGCCAAAAGCTTTAAAAGTTCCAACTGAATGTCCCTTCCATCAGGTGAAGTAATTAAAGATAGATGTGGTAAGACTTGCATACAGATATATGAAACAAATTTGGATGAATTTACTTGAGACTGTAAAGAAAACAAATTCAAAGTGTCATTTAGTATATACAATGTGAAAACATATAAGCATGTAATTTTTTAACATTTGGAATAATTACTCACACTAAAATAAGGTAGAGCATGTTTGATACATTGTATCAATCGACTGCACTGCTCCAAATTCGTATGCTTGAATGGCACAGAAAGTTCTGCTTGTTCCACTGCTATATCTACTAGTTCCTGTTGTCCATTTACAGTAGATCCAAGTCTGGTCCATGCAAGTAGATCCATAATATTATGGAATTCATCAGCAGTAACATCCTATAATGAAATTTATATTTCAAACTGCTTTTTTAAAACTAATATTGGACTAATTTTTTATCAAGTGAATCAATTTACCTGTAAAACCTTTTTACATTCTGATATGAGAATATCTTCTGGTTCTTTGGTAATGACATCCTTTCCTACAGTTTTGAGTTTAGTTGATAAGAATTTAATGCATCGTTCTCTGATACCATCTTCTCCATTCAAGATTTGTAGGAAAAATCCACTGAGGGATCCTTTATAGGAAAAAAAGCAATATTGGTATTAACTTATTTGAATAAATTTACTTTCATAATACTCAAGAATCTAAATTGAAATCAAACCTTTTGGGTCATTTTTTATCAAAGTCATTATGCTGTTGTGAACGACATCTAGCTCAGAAGTATCTTGTGCTAGTAATAATTGTGCCAAGATATCTGCTATTCTTGCTGTGTGTTCCTTGCTATCTTTGCACAAAGCTGGCAAATCCTTTATTGCTTGCTTACGTATCTAATGAAAAAAGATTGAAATATTGTTAAAATTGTTCAAGTTTATAAATTCACTTTTCTTAGACCTCAAATTTCTCTAAAAATTAATGATTTTACAGTTCAATAGCACCAAAACTACTGTTAAAATCAAAACTTCATATTTCATTTTCATATTCAAAACAATTGTCAAACAAAATTGATTACAAGAAAAAATACAAAAAAATTATGTTGAATTAACATTTGCATATATGTTTTCAAAGTAAAAAATATATTTGGTAATGTTATTTGATAATGTTAGTAATTGATTCATAGAGAATACTATATAAAAATCAACTTACCGACATATCTTCATCTTCACATAAATCTAAATGCGCATCAATCGCTTTATCAGCCAAGGTAGGGAAATGTTTAAAAAATCTAGCAATAAATTGCGAGGCCAGTCGCTTTTCCTTCGGGCTTCCTTTGACTGCTTTTAGAATTTCCAAGTACTCTGCCTCATGCTGAAATCATATCGCCAAATTAATAAAACATTCACTGTTGAAATAGTTGGTAAATTTTATATATAAGTGACTCAAGTGATTATCAAGATTAAAAATTACTATAACCAAAAGCTATTACTAACTATGCAGTACTATTTGGAAGTATACACTAAATTTTAGCATAAAATTTTATGCCATGTAAACTGTAATTCAACCAAAGTACAAATTTATAAACACACACCGTTCTATGCCCTAATACAGCAATACTTATGTCCACTATATGATCATACTAGCGTATCTATACGACATGCAGGGGAACAGGCAATGTGAAAGATGCGACCGACGCAGTAACTTTACCGTACAACTGATGTTAATAATGAAAAAAATATGCATCGAGCAGCTTATATTAGTTAATCGTTTAGCATATCTTTTAATAACATAAGAATCAATAAAATGCTTACCTCTGATAGTTTGTCTTTGGCATCGGCAAGCACGCCAAAATTTTTATACAACTTTTCAATGCTGTCCGTACTCATATTGACTGCTTTAACTTTAACCTTTGCGTCGACAAGAAAGTCACATAAATGTTAATGATAATCCGAAGGCGAGACAAACTCCAAAAACTCGTAGAATTAGTAAAAAATAAACCGGCTATGAACAAATCCACAGAAACCACGCTAAATGTTCGACGAAAGATGGCCGGCGAGCCACCCGTCGCGGCCTGAGGTGACAGGGTAGGCAACTTTCTGCAGGGGCGCCAACATTTTTTTTTTCGACTGGTAGCACAATTTTTTCAAAAGTTTCATTAACTTTGCAAAGTTTTATAATTAGTTGGAGTTAAATATTCATGAGAAATGTTGTAATGAATGCATTATCGATTGGATTTTTTTCGAACAACATTTGTTTTTGAATAATTTGCATATTGTTACAATAATTTTCAATGTTCACTTTTTTCAAATAATAACAACAATACAAGAGACATTTAATAAGCAGAATTTATAATTCAATGAATTAATCTAATGTAGAACATATCAGTATTTATTATTACGTAAAGCATCAAGTAGTAACCGGAAGTACTCGATCTGACCGGAAGTGGCATACTTTTTACATAAGAGCGAGAGAGACAGAGTTTTAGAGCGCTAGAAGAATACGACTCCGTCAGTCCCCCGTTTCGCAGCAATCCTTCCTTCTTCGCCGGCGAGCCGGGCTTTAGTAGGAACGCCATTTTGTTTGTTTCCTCGCAGTAAAAGCATTTGCTCCTCGTGGTAACGCCATTCGCGTCGTATTTTCGATCAAACACAGTGCTGTATTTGTAAACTCTGCGTAAATATTACGTAGCGTCGCGTCGTCTCAAGGAGGAATTTATTAAAAATATTTGCAACTCCATCTTCAACTAAGTGACCGTTATGTCTCACGGCGGCAATAATAAGAACGAGTGCAGAATTTACGTGGGTAATTTGCCACCTGATATTCGCACCAAAGACATTCAAGATCTCTTCTACAAATTTGGCAAAGTTTCGTTCGTTGACTTGAAGAATCGTAGAGGTCCACCTTTCGCCTTTGTCGAGTTTGAAGATCCAAGGTTTGTATTCGCTCTTTTTACATATCTTTGTGTTTTGTCATGTCATGTCATGTTTATGTAAATTATTCATAATAATAGTATTTTCCTAATATTTTGACATTTTGTCTTATGCAAAATGATTCATACTTAAGGCTGATAACACAAAAACACAAGTAAGAAGCATAAAAAAATTATGGATCAATAAAATTACATTTTATGCAGCTTGTATGTGTATGCATTCAACCTTGGATAGAAAGTTATGGTTTCTCAATACAGAAGTTATTGAATTTACTTCTCAACTTTTTATTGTGCTCTATCTGAGGTGCAACATTCTTAGGCCCCAATTTTATCAACTTTTTTTTTTGATGACTTTAGAGATGCTGAAGATGCAGTCCATGCAAGAGATGGTTATGACTATGATGGATATAGACTAAGAGTTGAATTTCCTCGTGGTGGAGGCCCAAGCAGTAACTTCCGAGGTGGAAGAGGAGGAGGAGATAACAGCAGAGGAGGTCGAAGTGACATGGGTAACTCTCGTGGTCGAGGACCACCTGCACGCAGATCTCAGTACAGAGTACTTGTCACTGGTTTGCCACCATCAGGAAGTTGGCAAGATCTCAAAGATCACATGAGAGAAGCTGGAGATGTTTGCTTCGCAGACGTCTATAAAGATGGAACTGGAGTTGTAGAATTTGTGCGGTATGAAGACATGAAGTATGCTGTCAAAAAACTTGATGATTCCAGATTTAGGTCACATGAGGTAAGTCAATGATTTATAATATTTTATCATAATTTCAATATTTTACACAGAATTTTACGTTTGTAATAATTTTTTTTTTCAATTTTTACAGGGTGAAGTAGCTTACATTAGAGTGAAGGAAGATCATGGTGGTGGTAGTGGTGGTGGTGGCGGCGGTGATCGTAACCGAAGTGAAGATCGAGACAGAGGTCGAAGCCGTTCACGAAGTTATAGTCCACGTCGTCGTGGTTCGCCAACATATTCACCATTACGTAAAAATTATTCGCGATCGAGGTCACGCTCCAGGTCTCGCTCATACGATTAGAGTGTACGTATGGTGAACTATGCTCGATAGCAATGAATTAGCATATTCTTGCTCCAATACTGTATCTTATTTGCGGTATATTATACTAACAGAAACGTTCTAGTACTGATTTAAGAGAGGTGTGAACTTTGATTTTTTATGAATATTTACGTTATTCCATAAATCAATCATCGCATACATTATTATAGCAAATATAATGTATTTGCCCATCAAGTTACATTCATTCATACATTTCTTTCGACTTCTTTTATCAGTTTCATCAGTACTTGAACATCAAATAATGAATAAGGGATTATTAAATGAAATATCTAACAAAAAATACTTCTACTTGAAAATTTATAAATCAATTAATGATAATTTGATCTTAATTTAAATATGAACTGTATAACCATTCTGTTATGCAAAATTTTAGAAATATTACATAAAATTAATATTCTTTATTGAATTGTTTAAAATAATCCCTCATAAATTAACATCGCAACAAAACTTTCAAAACAAGGAGGGAGATAGAATGCATTAAAGTTTCATTTTATTTCCAAAGATTTACATAATAATTCTTGCGTCACTAATTTTATCTCCCTTCTTGCTTTGCAGAGTACTAGGATATGACTAATTTGTATTAAGATCAATGATGAATTGTAAAGATAATTTGATGTAAAATACCTCGAAAAATTTTTAATGACTTTTTTTAACTTTGTTGTTGCGAGTTTTTTTTATATATAAAAATGATTAATAAATTGACAAAATTGTACTTAACTTACTATCATCGGTAACAATGTCGAGTACAACGAAATAAAAATATTAAGATCACTTTGATGCTATATTAGTACATTATAATTAGCTATCCATTATTGGTTTTGGCTGCGGTAGCGAGTGTGAATAAAATATTTTGCAAATCACAGAAAACAAACTCGCTTCAATAAAGCATAAAACATCTATAATAATAATTGTTTATTGTAATAAAATGGAAACTAATGTATTTTTTCTTCTTTTGTATATTGGATCGGATTGTAACACAATGAATGAAAAACCTGAAATCTACACATGACGATCTTACTTCTTGGATGGATGTTACTCCCGCGACGCGTTGCTTTGGACGGATTTTACGCGGAAAGCAAAACATTGTCGGGAAAGGATCGCGAGGATAGGATAAAAAAGCGAGGGATAAAGGATTTGTACGCAAAGAGGATTTTAAATGGATTCATAGTTGCTTTTCTGGAAAGGATTTGTTGCAAAAAAAGGATTAAAGACACTGTTCCCAAATTTTGTAGTGAATCAATGTACGAGAAATTGCACACATCTCTTAATTGTTTGGATGCACGAACAATAAAATTTTTTTATATTTTTTTTTGAAGACCTAGTGGAAGAAATTTAAACAGTAGTATCATCAGTGCAGTGAATGTTCCTGTTTTGTTTTAAGGACTTACAGAAGAGGAAATCAGGAAGTGTGTGCAATGTATCCTACAAAGTCTTGGGAACTTGTGTTTTGTAACATTAGACCTACCCCAGGATATTAAGGATAAAAAGTTAAATTGGAGCCATTGGATTCATTTTTGATCTTTTGTGAATGGCAGAACAAGTTCTTTTATCTTTGGAAGCTCAAATGGATTTTTGATTCGGAACTTGAATAAAACTCTTCGCGGAAGTGATTTGGATTTTGCATTCGGAAAAAAATCATGGAATCATTGTAATTGAAGAGGAGATGAGGATTTCGGTTCTTCGAATTGAACATTTTTTCATAAAAGTCGGACAAAAAAAAATTAATGGATTTTTGGATAGGATTTCTTCGTCGATCATTGGATACTTTGGAGATTGGCCGGAGGGATTTAATGCGTTTTAATGAAAGGTATTTGTAAGCCGGTTTTTTTAATCGAGATACCTCATCTTCTACAATTCTGCATGCTCTTGCTTTAATGTTATTATTCAAATTACTTCTTATAACTCTCTATTCACTTTTTATCCTCTTTATCGACGCCCGTACTTAATCATCTTTTTAACCGCCCCGTTTAATCTACTAATTTTTTTTTTAATTCCCCATTAACGCACATATAAATCTTTAATTTGCATCACAGCTCATTCTCATATTTACTATTACTTTATCATTAGTCACTTGAGATAGTACACAACGCGCTAGACGAATCTTTATTATAATATTTTTACTAATCTTTTTATAAAGAAAGTCAATTTTTATTATGTGTTTTTAAGTTTACCTTAACGTGATAAATTGAATATTCCGACCGTCGAATCTTCATTAAAAAAAACGTTTGATTGAAAAAACATAATATAAATTTTTGTATGCATCAATTTTTGTGCAGGTAATTTTACGTTCAAATTTTTTTCCGCAAAAAATAATCTATTTTGCTGGTAGATCGCTTATATAGTACCCAAGTTCAAAATAAAGTAGTCAATGTGATTGCATGATATCAAAGTCCACAAGTCCACGTTACAGTGGCATGTAAATATACACATTATATCAGATAAAAAACTATTTCCCGTCCTCTTATCATTTTATGTATAAAATTTAATTTTGCACAAACAAATAAGCCCTTATATGACTTTATAAAGACGTAGCAAATTTAACTGTTACGGTAACCAGAGGAATATTGTTACAGCAAAATTAATTAAACTTTTGTCGTTCCGATCATTAATACAAATGATTTAACTGTAGGTGCCAACTTCTATTTATATATATTATTAACAATTGATAAAATTTTAATGCATGATCATTCTGCTTAATGTCGTATCACCGTGTCAAAAGTTTGAAATATATTTAAAAATACAGCTGTACAATATTTTTGAAATTGGTTTGGAATATTTATAATTTTCTAAAACAATCAATTATCAACGATGGAGGATCGCTCATTGTCTACCCAAAGGGGAATGAAAAGGTGCATGGAATAGAGGAGAGAAAATAAAAACGCTCAACAAAAGTGTAAGCTTTCTACATTTTATGTTTATATTTAAAATACTCATGTAAGTATTTTTCGAAAATAAAAAAAAATTTCTTTTGAAAACTAAAACATCCAAGTTTCTTTATTTTTCATTATACCTGCTCCATCGTCGTAATAATATCTAGACTTCTACATTAGACTGATCGGCTCGGCTTCAAGCTCCGAGTCGACTCAAGCTACCGCGAACTGAATCGAGCTTTTAAGTTTTTTTTACTGTTGAAGAATTCAAGTTGAACGTTTCATTCTTTGACCGCTATAGAAATTTAAGATTTTTATTTTTTTTTATTGAAAAGTACGACCTTGGTAAGCTTCTAAAAGTTCGAAGACGCGGTCAAGCTTTTCGAACTTTTGTATAGAAACATAATAATTTAATCGAAATAAACTTAGAATCCCAAGTAATTAATCACAAATTAATTTGAAGTTCAGTTTTGGTTACTTTAGGTATAAATGATTTTGTTAGTTGTCCTATTTTTCCGAGACTGAAATGTTATTAAATAAATAAACATAAAAAATACATTCGTTGTTATGCCAGCGTCGCTCCATTCTTTGAGATTGACAAAAAATGGCAAGTTGCCTTCCTTCCTTGGCCTCGGAAACTGTTTCCTTGGCTTGTAGCCTTGGATAACGCTCTGCTGCTGCTTCTATACTGCTGCTACACTGAGCCGCTGCTCGACTTTTTCTCGTCGCTTACTTTCTTGCTGCAGCAACTCCCAATATTGTGTATTTTAGCAGTTTTACTGCATTGGAGTGTAGAAGCCGAGGGGAGAGGGGGTGTCATGGCCGATAGGGTTAATATGCTCAACCCAAGTGGTTTTTATGTATTTTGACCTGCTGAACACGAATTTCGAGGATGGCTTGTCGAAAAGTTAACGGATAATTCTAAAAAAAATTCTACATTCTAAAATATCAAATAGTATAAGTTCAATAATGCTCACTACTTTTCAAATTCATATTTTGATATTATAATGTAAATTCTAAATAAAAAAAACGAAATTTGATTTTATTGTAAATAAACGTATTCAAAAATAATTTTTTGTAGCATTCACTTTATAAGGTGTCATTCATCAAACGTCGGCAATCTTAAAAGAATATTATGTGTTGTTCAATTACTATCGTAATGAAGATGATGTAAATTTTATTCATTATTGAAATATGTCTGATGCATATATGTGAACTCATCAATAATCGCTATCGAGTGAAAATGCCAAACGTATTAAAGGTAAAACTTTCATAAAATATTGGTTTTTGGATAACATATATTTTCAGTCTCTTCAACTGTATTGCGTACGATATGAAATATCGCCTTTTCTCAAGATTACACTACATCTTGCGGCTAAGATTTTGTTTGTGAAAAAATTCGGATATGATTCAACTTTAATAGTCTGTTGCGCCAGCTAAGAATTTTCAATTCCTTCGACAAACAATATAGGGCTTTATCAGCTTAACTTTTAGGAATCAAAATTATGGTTTGAAATCAAAATAAAAACATCTATACAGCTTTAAGAAAACTATGATTCAATTCAAATCTGATCATTGAATTTAAATATTAAAAATTATCAATATAATAGGAATTGATTAAATAATAGATTCAGTAATTTTTTCTTTATAGTCATAATAGTATATATAGCGTTGATCATAATTATAAACAATAAATAATAAATACGAGTTTCGTAAACAGTCAATTACTCCGTGTATGTGTTAATTACCAAATAGCTTTTGCGCGCAAGCGGATTTCTTTATTGATAATTGTATGATTGGCAAATACTTTCCAATAAAAAAGCTTGATATAATTTAATAATAGATATACACAAAATAATATTTGAAAAATGATTAATTTTCCGAAACACAAACTTTTATGTTCGCAAGCTCATGTCGCATAGTATAGGGTCTGCACGAGGGTGTAACATAGCACGTTTTGTGGCCGGATAAACATTAAGGGAAGCAAGGGTGAAAAGACCTCAATGTATGAGGGTGGAATTACCTTTCCCTCCGTTCCATAATACTTTCCCATGCGCCCTTAGAAAGCTTGATTTATTGGACGATTTTTTTATTCAAGCACGCCGTTATATCCGCACGAATAGCGATCAGAATCGACAAATTTAAATATGAAATTATCCGTAAAACAAATCATTCAAAGTTTTATTTGACGAATAAGGATTTTTTATTATCTTTACGTTTTTTGACGCTTGTTACAGAAACAACGCTAACACTGTAGCCGTATTTGATGACTTATTTTGAAAACAAAAACAAAAACGAAACAATCTTGAAATAATCAATTTGGCACGTCAACAAGTGTCTGGAAATGTTATATTTATAGCGTTCTTAAATTAAAAACTGATTATACTCTTATTATGCCTGAAGCCGGAGTGATATATGATAAGAAAATAATTTTTATTAATAATCACCTACCCTTTCTTAGTGTTCTCACTTTAATCATGAACAGGTATTTTGTTAATTAGATCTAGTGTATAATAGTTTCTTTTTATTTAATTTATATCTTGAAATATTTATAATAAAAATAATATCAAGAATGACAAAAGTTGAACAGTCAACGCGTAAACAATTGTTGTCAAGAATATAAATGTGAAATATAATTTTTTTTTGTCTGTATAGCTATACAAGCCCGAAGCTTTTATTGATTACAAGACATTCGTCAAACTTTATCTTGTTTATAAATTGTTTGCTACATTGAATATTGAGCTACAAGACATTAAAATCGCGAATCAAGAATAATTGACGATACCATAATCAAAGATTGGACACTTACTACACGCACACATGTGAATCAAAGTATAAAAGGTGGTCCAGCCGGCTCCGAAAGCACAGTCAGCTTTCAGAGTACTTACTTAAGTATACTTGCCTCTTTCTTGAAAGATTCACACTTCGTAACAATTTCAATAAAAATGGAACGCTGGACGAACAAAGTTGCCCTCGTCACCGGAGTCAGCAGCGGAATCGGCAAAGCCATCGCCGAACAACTCGTTCATCATGGCATGAAAGTTGTGGGAATCGCTCGTCGTATTGACAAGATGAAGGTAATGCATTACTACGATTGATTTCGAATACGTTATAGAATCGAAGATTTTATTTTGAAAAGCTAATTTTTTCACTCATTTTCATTTTTAATATAACACCATTTTTATGGCACGGTCGTGAATTTTCTTTTTCAGATCATGGCCGAGGAATGGAAATCGATGCCAGGAAAGCTCATACCTGTGCAATGCGATTTGGGCAATGAAAACGAAATACTTAGAACCATGGAGTGGATCGAGAAAAACGTTGGGGTCGTCGAGGTATTGATTAATAACGCTGCTATCGATTTACCTTCACTACTAGTCGAAGGAGGCATGGAGGAATGGAAGAAGAGTATGGACGTTAATCTCATGAGCGTTGTTCTTCTCATTAAAGAAATGTTGAGACTTCTGAAGAAAAGAGGTAAGCTCTCAGTTTTAATTGAAACTTTAAGTTTTATTGTGAATTGGAAAATTTCTCTCGAAAACATATGGCAAGTGCGCAAGTAAAAATGTACGCACATGCAGTCGTATACAAGAAGCTTTCAAAGCGAGGCTGAATAGTATTTTGTGTTTTCCAAGACAAATAAGAACATTTTTCAGATTTCAATTATAAATTAGTATAACATTACACTTCAGTTATCGTTTTTGCAAAGTGTGCAATTTTATAGATTTTTTTTATTTATTTACTTTGAAACACGAAAATAAAAAGTTTCTATATTGTTCTTTAATTAAATTTGATTGGATGCAAAGAAAATGTGAAAACGTAATGAAAGCTCAAGCGAATGCTACATACTTTAAGAGTAATACTAAAGCTTGTGTCCTCCAGTAAATTTCCTCTTCTAAGTACCAATAAAATTAAACTGTAATGATGCACTTAGGACTGAACTCAGGCGTGATAGTAAACATAAACGATGTTAGCGCTTGGCACATGATGCATTGTAATCGTCCCATCTCCATCAGCCACGCAACAACTAAACACGCTCTCCGTGGATTGACCGATCACCTTCGCATAGAATTATCTCATATGCAGTCCAATGTTAAAGTTATTGTGAGTTGAATAGATAGCTTATTATGAGCTTTAAAGCTTAAGTTCCAAATTGGTTTCCTAAATTATATTGAATTTCGCTTTGTTTTCAGAGTATCGTGCCTGGATTAGTGGACACTGAGATGACCCAATTAACTCTGCGGGAAAAACCTCGATTGGCATTGAAACCCAAAGATGTGGCTGATGCAGTTATACTCACTCTTCAAACTCCTGAAACTGTATTGATTCAAGAACTCGTTATTACTCCACTTCGTGAAGTTTCGATGTGAAATTATCAAAGCTTTTTTCTAAACTTTACTGTTTCTAAATTTGCTGAATAATGCAGCCTTTTTTGTACTTGTTATTTGCTTTGAAATAAATAATTTTCTTGCTTGTATAAAAATATATCGTATATTTATTACAATCGCCAATTACAATACATAAGATCAACATTTTTTTTATGCCAATAATAAAACTGTTTGATAATCGTTCACAGTGGTGCTTTTCAAATATCCAAAATAGACATTATCAGTTTAGCTGTAACGTAAGAATGTGTATTATAGAGAATCATTGTGCATCATATTAAAAATGCCAAGAGTGAAAGAATTTAGGAGAGCTTTCGCAAAATTCAACTGAGAGAATGAGAACCACTTTCACCACGACTCGCCTAATGGGCGAAGAATAATGTCCTGTACCTGAAAAGAAAATTCGAAGATAAGTGCACGTTTTATAAAAATAATTAAAATATTTACCAAAACATGCGAAGGTAACGACAAAATAAAAGATACTGCTTGAGCAACGTCTTCGGGCATTAGAGTCGGCAATGATTGCAGTATCTCTGGCGTGAAAGTGGAGTAATTAGCTAAAAGCTCCGTCGCTACTATACCGGGACTAATTGTCTGAAAGACAATTTTTTATTCATTATAAACGTACGACAAAATACATCCGAGTGAAATTCAACGATATAGAACAATAATTTAAAAAAAAAAGAAGAAGCAATCAATTTTACCGAAACGCGAATTTTCGTGTCTGCAAGCTCGTGTCGTAGGGTGTGCGCGAGGGCGTTTACGGCACGTTTTGTGGCCGGATAAACGTTAAAACCAGGCACCGCCGGCACTCTCTCCCCGGCCAGACTGCTAATGTGAATAATTACAGCCTCCCCGTTGGATTCGCGCATCGAGCGCACGGCCTCCCGCGTGCAAACGCACAATCCAAGCACGTTCACGTCGAATACGCCACGCCAATCCTCCAGACTGCCATCTGTTAACAACAACACGTGCGAGCTATAAATTATTCCCATGGAAAACAATTACCTCTTCGGTGTTATACGAAACAGCCCCGTAGGGATTTTCTAAAATTAATTTCCCTGTTATCTTTTTTAATTAATTGTCAAAATGATAATAATAATATCCCATTATACTTCAGCGAGAAAAAGTTTTACCAGACAGAGTCGACTCTTTGGTGAAGCCAGCGTTATTGACGAGTACGTCAATGGAGCCGAAATTTTCTTTGATCCAAGCGAAAGCGGTAATTACGTTGACTTCGTTCGTTACGTCGCATTCAACGGCATGCAATTTCGCCTCGGGGTCGTCAGCCAATTCCTTGATTTTTTCTACTCTCCTTGCCAGCCCAACGACGATTAATCCTGTCGATTAAGCCGAATGGTTTCATTGAATAATTACTCTCTCTCTCTCTTTTGTGTCGTGATCAACTTTCAATGACAATGACCGCGTAGTAACTATAACGACAGAAGCTGTAATTGAGTTCATATGTGATTTTCAGATTGTTTTGTTAAAAAGAAAGCCCCTGTTAACGATTTTTACGTTCGAATGAACTTTACTTTATTCATTAAAATCGTTATGAAATATATTGTCTAACGTGAGTTAAATGGATATGCATAGACGTAGGGTTAGCGAAACTTAATACAACTTCAGCGACGACACGCGTCAAAAATAACAAGATAAGCTGCATTAAATCAAGGTGAAGGTATTTTATTAAGGCTTCGCTGAGCTAACCCTTTC
This sequence comes from Galeopsomyia nigrocyanea, assembly GCA_035047105.1. Classification (NCBI taxonomy): domain Eukaryota; kingdom Metazoa; phylum Arthropoda; class Insecta; order Hymenoptera; family Eulophidae; genus Galeopsomyia; species Galeopsomyia nigrocyanea. The sequence continues at coordinate 5,110,636 of JAWWMK010000021.1, read as the reverse complement.
ACAATACTCTCCGTATAATCTATATGCGCGTACAATATAACAATATACAATATTTACGCGTTTCACAATATTCTTCATAAGAACAAGTAATAAATTACGAATGTTATGAAAATGAAGTTCATATAAAAAAGTGCAAGTATATAATATATACCATCCTTCAGAAGCTGTTTAACAATAGCGGCTCCAATGCCGACACTTGCGCCCGTGACGACGGCAACTTTGCCAGTCCAGCGTTCCATCGCCGGCCCTCTGTACACCACAAAATTCCTATATAAATTTACCTGCAAAACTATAATAACTCACTCAGTCGCACGATCCAAAGCTCGCTTGGCTTTTATACGAGCCG
>JAWWMK010000021.1:5094746-5110190 GCA_035047105.1 Galeopsomyia nigrocyanea | reverse complement strand
GAGAGAGAGAGAGAGAGAGAGAGAGAGAGAGAGAGAGAGAGAGAGAGAGAGAGAGAGAGCGGCCCGGGCATGGCAGTACTTATAGCGCAGCAGCATAGCGGCGGCAACAATTGCCGGGCTGAGCAAAACCCTTCCCTTTCTCTCGCTCGCTCGCTCGCTCTCTTGGTGCTTATTCCCCCCAATTGTCGGCGCGGAAGCGGCTCGTTACTTGCCCGCTCTCGGAAAGAGAAGTCTCTTTGACTATACGTGTATGTGTACGTGTATATGTGACGCATTTGTACTCACGGCCAATGAGCCGTGCTTTCTCCCACGAAGGTCGACGCAGCGAAAGCGCCAAAGACTCTCGCTGTGTGTGCGTGCTTGTGACAAGCAAATCACTGCGGCGATCGAGATGGAGACGCGTTATTGCGACCATTTATCATCAGATGCAATTGATGCCTTCTCTCTTCTTGATTATTTATTTATTTTTTTTAGCTTGTTTCCAGTGCTCAATTATACTATTGTTCTCGACTTAAACGATTTGTCTCGCTGGGTTATAGCTTTATCACGATGTGAATGACACCACGAATTTTACTTTGTATTTTTGGGGGTTCAAAGTGTTTTTTCTTACACTTGTTTGAAAGATCGATGATAAACGATCCTAGATTTGAAAATTTCTACAGTCATTAAATGTTATTAATTAGCGAAAGAGAACAATTTACAGGAAACTGATTGAATTCGAAAATTGAAAATAACAATCACTTTTTCATTGTGCTCTACCTGATTTCAAGTTTAAAGAAAAAATGTTGCTATCATTAAAATACTTAACGCTATGAAATCTGAAGTATCGTACAATTCGCAAGTCATTCATTAGAGTTAGCGTTATACATGTTTGTTTGTAGCACGGCAAATGTTTGCTTGATATAAGCAGTCCACAAGCCATTTGCGGAGAACCGTATACTCGCGGTAATACTCTCCACCCTCCTCCCCCCACCGATAACATCAAATTACGGTACAAGTGCTTTTAAAATGCTTATTATGCACATTATCGTAAATGTCGGCGTACGTATAGCCGCCGCATGGAAAAATCACGACGCGCCAATCTTATTATTTGCATGTGGTAAACGAAAGCGAGCTGCTGCCGTTGTCTTAAATACCGAAAGTGTTCTTATAATTCGCGCGAGTCTTACGGAGAATAGGGTGCAGTAGGTTACACGGCACTTCAGGGGGGAGGAGGTAGGAAAAAGTATTGATACGAATTTTTTAAGCAGTGCCGAGCACGCAAGCACATAAAAATCTTGTGTAAAGCCGCCACTCGGCACGTTTCACGATGTCGTTGCCCAAATAAATATATTTTTCTGGAACGAAAGTTTCAGAATACGAAAATAGTCTTTGTTTAAAAATTTTTTTACATTCCGAAGAGCAGTCGTACTTGAACTTCATTTTCGGTTGTATATTCGTAGAAAAAACAATAATTGGGAGTCCTACGTTTCTAAACACAAAAGAAGAGCACTCTTAACGCTGGCCTCCGATCTATGAAAAACATTCACTCGAAGGATAGCCAGCGAAAGAGCGGACAGGTGCAAATGGCTAAACCACCTGTGAACCAGTAGCAGCAGGGGTGTATATGTATAAAGTAGCAAAGAGCATCGTCGCGTACGCGGCTGACATTGTCGTCAAACGATATTTTCGCCGGACAGCCTAGAAGAGAATGGATTGTAAAGTGTCGTCGGAGGGACAAGCTTATTTCTCAGCGACAAAGAGAGAGAGAGAGAGAGAGAGAGAGAGAGAGAGAGAGAGAGCAAAAGAAGCGAAGTAGCGCGTGTAAGGCGCGCACACTCGCGTACAGGGGCTGGCTTTCTCTATCTCTGTTGCTCGTTCGACGCTCGCGCTTGCTTGGCCGCGCGCGCGCAGCCTGGCGGCCGGAGAGAACTCCGTGTGGCGTGGTGCCGAGCTTGCCTGCCAGTCGACCCCGTGCAACGCGGCACGCTGGCCGCCACACTACTACTACTACTACTACTACTACTATTAGACGTTACTACTGTCACATACTCGCTCTCGGTTTAAACTCATCGTCGTATCTATAAATACACAAACACACACACACACACACGCGCGCGCGCGCGAGAAACGCATTTCCGTACGCCCGTCGAACGAAGATGCTGCTTTGAAATTTCTTCCTCTTTCGTTTTCTTACTTTCCAAGACTAAAAACTACGCCGTTGCTGTTGTTGTTTTTCTTGTGATGTTGGTGCTGGTGTGACACAAAGTGCGCGACTGATAACTTCAACAAAAAACGCTGCGCTTGATGCAAGCGCTCAAGTCGGCGCGCAACAGCGCGCAACCTCGTTGAAAGCGAGAGTAATCGAGTGAAAGAGAGAGAGGAGAAGAGTAAAAGATCAAAGGCCAGGCACGCGAGAGAAGAGCTGTAGTGTGTGCGTGCGCGTGTGTGCTCGAAAGGAATATAGGAGAGAACGAGCGAGCGAGCGAGCGAGATATATAGAGATTCCGTGCGCGCGAACTTGTTGAGCGGCGCGACGCCGGCATGGAGGGCCGAGCGTGGCTGGTGTTGTTGCTGCTTCTGAGGCCGCTGTTAGCGAGGCCCAACGACGATCTGTTCGCCGCGAGCGAGAATGCCTTCCGCGACGATTATCTCGACGACCCGCTGGTCGTGGAGACGACGAGCGGCCTCATGCGAGGACTCTCGCGCACGATACTCGACAAGGAGGTGCATATCTACTACGGAGTGCCGTTCGCCAAACCGCCGACCGGAGCACTGAGATTCCGCAAACCGTCGCCGCTGGAGCCGTGGCAGGGCGTTTACAATGCCACGGTCATGCCCAACAGCTGCATCCAGGAGCGCTACGAGTACTTTCCGGGCTTCGAGGGCGAGGAGATGTGGAATCCGAATACCAACATCAGCGAGGACTGCCTCTACATGAACATCTGGGTGCCGAAGAAACTGCGACTGAGGCACAAGGGCGGCGGCGACTCGGCCGAGAAGAAGAATCACCATCAGGGCATGCCAATTCTCGTGTGGATCTACGGCGGTGGCTACATGACCGGCACCGCGACCTTGGATGTGTACGACGCGGACATCATGGCCGCCAGGAGCAACGCCATCATCGCCTCGATGCAGTATCGCGTCGGAGCTTTCGGCTTCCTCTATCTGAAGGATTACCTCGAGCCGAGCGACGACGCGCCCGGCAATATGGGCCTATGGGACCAGGCCATGGCATTGAAATGGCTCAAGGACAATGCCAAGGTCTTCGGGGGTGACCCTGAACTCATCACTATTTTCGGCGAGTCCGCTGGCGGTGGCTCGGTCTCTTTGCATCTGATGTCGCCGGTGACCAAGGGTCTCGTCCGTCGCGGTATCCTGCAGAGCGGAACCCTCAACGCGCCCTGGAGTTACATGAGCGCCGACAGGGCTACCGAGGTCGCGAGAATTCTCGTCGAGGATTGCGGCTGCAATTCCACGATGCTCGAGGATAATCCGGACAGAGTTATGTCTTGCATGAGGTCCGTCGAGGCGCGCACCATATCGGTGCAGCAGTGGAACAGCTACGGTGGCATTCTTGGCTTCCCGTCGGCTCCCACTATCGACGGTGTTTTCTTGACCAAAGATCCGATCGAGATGTTGAAAGAGAAGAAATTTGATAAGACCGAGATTATCATCGGGAACAACGAGAACGAGGGTGAGTAATCGAGTATACTTTTCCATTTCAATTCTCGCGTGGGTTATAATCGAGGTCAATATGAACGATTTAGCGCTCTCTCTGTTTTCGCGAGGGATGACGAGCGGCAAGCGCGTGATTTATCAGAAGTGGGTTCTCGAGCTCTTCCAAAGTTTTTCGAAAATGACTCGATTCGCGAAGATTCAATCTGGTTTGCGCCGCGCGATAGTAGTACTGCAGGGAATAAAAATCAATTCTCCCGTGTGTCTGTCTCTGTGTGTGTGTGCGTGTGTGTGTAACCCCAAAAATTTCTCAAGGCGCGCATCGCGTGAGTGAAATGAGAGATAACCCCTTGGAGGATTAAATCGGTTCGTCGGGACTATACACACCTTATCGTACGACCGTTGACACGCTTACGTTAACTCGCTAGATCCGAATATAAGAATGCACGTACGTTTCGGATTTAAAAGTCACGAACGCGCTCGGAGATACAGCGCGAGTGTAAAGATTGAAAAAAAAAAAACGGAAGGCAAACACCTCGCGGAGTTTGATAATGTTTTCTCTTCTCGTCTTTTTCCTTTTTTTCCCATTTCAAGAACGAATAATCAAGTGGCGAGTGCGAAATAAAGTAAGAAGAAAAATCCGATAAACCGTTGGTTGATTTAGTCGAGTGTCTGGATACAAGCTTCCGCGCGCGGGATTTGATTTATTCGGAAAATTTTATATCGACGTTTTCTCCGCTGCGATCGCGTTTCGTGAATTATGTGCGATATTTGCCGGCTGTGACTCGATCGAAAAATTACGCTTTTCCGCGCGCGAAAATTATTCGCGTACGTTCCACCCGATATGTACGTACCTCTCTGCAAACATTTTTACGACAACATTTTCTTTTTCGTGAAGTACACGCGCATATGCATAAAAAATAAAAAAAGAACACGCGACGAAGCACAACAACGCACCAAAAAAAAAAAAAAGAAGTTTTGCACGGCAGTAGCAACAGTTTTAACCGCTTCGCTCGGGAATAATCAGGTTAGAATGAAGGAGAGCGCGGCGGCCAAGGGAAATCTCATTTAAAAGGTGCGCAAACGCCGCCCGCGTAAACGCGTTTTATCAAAAGCTCGTTGGCCGAAATATTAGCGCGGTATAAATTCTTCAAAGCGGATTCAAGACAATTACAGAAGGACTTATCCGCGCGCAAGGTGCGGAATAAAAGGGAACTACGTGATTATCCTATGTAAATTGCGTCGCGTGGATGTATAATGTGTATGTAGCAAGCGAGTCGAGAGAGAGAGAGAGAGAGAGAGATGGAAGTTTGGGTGTATATATAGGTATAATAGTGCTGATAATGCAACTGCGCTTACAATGACGAAGCTTAGCAGCCGCGGCCACCCGTATGTATCTAAGCCGATGCATCAGAAACACACGTCTCCGTCGATGATGTAGGCCTGCACTCCTCGAGGCTGCGTATAGAGCATATGCTGGCATTTAATTACACGCTGTCTCTCTCTCACTCTCTCTCTGTCGCATGGCCTATTGTGACCTAGTAACTTCAGCTGATGCGAGTATATAGTGCTCGGATCAGCATCTGACTAGTGCGCGGCGCACATTGTGATCGTCACTGTTATTTATTGATCTCATCGTCTCTGTTTAATGCCAAACTCGCTCGACGCTGCTCTAAATAAGTAATGTTAGTCGCATCGTATCATATATTCTGTCGGTATTACGATAAAATTGATCGATATTCCACTGAATTTCTTATTACGATTATTGTAATGAAGTGAATACAATCGACGTAGACAATAATACGTCAACATGAAGTACTAATTGATTTTTTGATTGCACGTTATTCCAAAATATTCCGTATAATCATTTTCTTGATTGTTACGTAATCGCTTGTCGATTCAGTTTTCTACATTATAGATGAGATAGCAGAGTGGCTTGAATTATTGAGTTAAAGCCATATGCAGTTTCGTTCCAAAGGTTACAAAAGTCACTTTGCAAATAAGAAATGTTTTTTTAGCTAATTGCTACCTAGTCTCGAGTCTACATTTAGAAAAGAAAAAAATATTACGGCACACGTTAGATGGCCTCTAAAAGGTCACTCGCACTGTTTGCAAATCAATTGTTCATCGATCGAGCTTTAGCGTCGTAAGCCCCGCGAACCTATCCATTATGACACTCCCACGCCAAGTGAGTTTCCATTGCATATAGCTGCTCAGACTCTCTTTCTCTCCCTCTGCTTCCTATTCTCCCTTTGTTTCTTCGATTCGAATTCTCGCTGTATATCCTCGGCAATGGTCCTCCTACATACGAAAACACACACACACACACACACACACACACACACACCCAGAGAGAGATGCGCGAGTGAGATTCCGTAGCGTTGCCGCGGCGCGCTTGGCATTGAATTTACATACAGCTCGGTAACTCACATTCTATTCTGAGGACTGCTCCCCGGAGATTTCCAACTTCTTGGTTGCGGCTCCCGTTGCCCGTTGTTTTTGTGCTTGCGCAACTGAAATAAACGTTTAGCCGATCGAACGCGCCGTCCCGGAATTCTCTCTTTCGGTAAAGCTCGTTGCTGCGCGCGCCCGCCCCCCAAGTGTATATACACCTACATGAGTAATAGATAAGTTGCTCGGCGTATTCGACGACGTGAACTCAGCCCAACACACATATACACACATCCAATACGGAAAAAAGATGCGGAAGATGGAGATTGATCGAAGTGCTTTGTTTTGCTCGTCTTCTTCTTTTCCTTTCTGCGGCGACAGCACTATTCCACCCCTCCCTTGCACATAAGCTCTATGTATATCTGATGTGACGTAAGTATTGGCGGAACGATGAATTTTTATTTGACAGATCATGAAAAGCAAGACCTTCGCCATTTCGGAATACAACGGAGGCGAACGTTGTATGTTGTGCGAGTAGGTTTCCATTGTCGCGTGCAAATAGTGCTTCATTATTTCTTTTTTGTTCAAACATTTATTCGTCGCGCGCGCGTGTAATGTGTGTGATACGAGTCGTGTCGCTGTATTGAAGGTCACGCGTCAATCAATCGCGACTATAGTTATCCGAAGCGATTACATACCTTCTCTCTCTTCTTTTTTTTTATTGCGATTTCCAATATCGTATTATAACGCGATGTGAATTTACACGCAATTGCGGTTTAATTTGTATATACTCGTGTTCGATAGCATCGCGTAAACGTGCTGATTTCATTGCTCTGATCGATGGTTGAACGCGTTGTACGTATTATTATTGTTATTCCTGTGTGTATATCCCATCGACGAATGATTATTCAAAAATATGTGCATGGAATAATGCAAATGTGAACCATATATTGATGATGTGTAATTCGTTCCGATGAATAATAGCGAGCTTGCCATTCAAACGTGAGAATGTTTACGTAACCGCGTTGATTTCAACGCGCGAGTAAATCCGAATAAACAAATTATCATTCCAATAAAATTCGAAGTGATTGTTCAATCGTGAATTTTTCACTTGGGAAGCTATTCGCAATTTTGTAGGCGAAGCAAAAAATTTTCACTCCATTAGCAATAAAATGTATAGCCGCACGTTGGGGGGAGACAAGTGCTCGTCGCGACAACTCGAGAAAGACGGTATTTTTCTCGGTCTCGCAACCACCACCACTCCCCTTGCTATACTCTCTCGTCTCGAGAGTGCGAGAATGGGTTGCGCTGTTGACCCGAACTTTTGTCTTCTCGAGAATCGCCTCCTCTCGACTCGACGCGGGAAATTCAGTTAAAAGTAGCGAGTAATTGGATGATTAGTCGACGACAAGACTTTCGAAACTCCACGCGGGCCGGCAAAAGTGCTCGTCCAAGATAATGGAAGCCGACCACATCTCTCGGCTCTCAAACTTTCGTGATATTTATCAGTGAAACTGCAAGCGCGCGCGCTCGGTAGATTTCCCCGATTGCGCATTTTAATAATCTTCGCGGTTTTTCCATGCGGTCGCCTTCGAGTGTTGAGTTTCTAACTCGTATTTAGTATCGATCGAAAAGCTTTATTAAATTGTTCAATTGATCCACTCAGTTTACACAGATATTGTTACAGATATTTTTCAAAAAAATAAAAGCTACAGTACAAAAGCTTTCGATCGAATAAAAGCAATCAACGTGAAACATTGTAAACAAAAACGGAAAAAAATATCGCACGCTCGTCGAAAGCTCATCAAAGCGCACTTTTCAAAAAACATGCAGATAAAATCAACAGAACACGGAGAATATCAAATTAAATAAACAACGAATTTTCAATGGCAAATAATACAAAAAAAAAGCGATGATCGCATGACGCTCGTTACATTGAATCCGTCGTGCAAGTTCTAAACAAAGCTTTAAACGTCCATTAAAAAGAAGCGTCACGCGGCAATAAACATCGGTGACGCATTTATTCTTATTATTATATGGGAAACGTATATAGCAGCGAGCAGCGCACGTACATAGTAGCCGAACAAGATTACGCGCGCTCGTAAACACAAGAGCAATCGAACACCGGCACTTGCGATTTCATACACTGGTCACCGGTAAAACTCGAGTAACTATCCAATGTGTGTGCGCGTGTATGTGAGAGAGACAGAGAGAGCGTGCTGCGTTATATGACGATATTAAATTACAATAACGACCGCTACCGCCTCCCTCCCCCCTTCACCCCTCATGTAACCAATGGTCCGTACGCGCGACACGTTAATGAACAGGTCGGCTCGTAAATTTAATTTCGTTCGCTCGCCAGCTATGCTTGCACCTATAGAAAGGGATGAGAGAGAGAGAGAGAGAGAGAGAGAGAGAGAGAGGACACAGGGTCTCTAGGGCTCTTACTAGTAGTGCTTCACAGGCTCGCCTACGTCGTGCTATCTATATAGCTCTTATGTAATTAGGCTACCTGTACATCATTGCTCGCAAATGTGATTTTTTTTCGCTTTTAATTTTTTGTACATAGTATTTTTTATGATTTATTTCGAACCCTGCTTTTTTATATTTTTGAATTCGAGCTTTCAGCTCAAATTCCCAGTGGAAAGCTCAAAACAAATTGTAACATACGTTGTAAAATAATTGCTGTATCTGAGTTTTTCGTAAAAGTAATATTTCACATGCATCAGATCGACTCATTGGAAAATCAGCAATCATTTTGCAACATTGTGAATTTTCGTTATTCGTTATTCCATTCATGACTTCCAATTAGCGAAAAAACTTGTTCCGCGAACTTTTGAAACTCTCATTAGTAACCTGATTAAATAGAAAAAAAAGCAAGGGGGTGGTAGCAACGAAAGTAATAACTTAATAATCATAAAGCGCGAAAATCCCTCTCGAAGCTGCCAGAGAGGGCGCGAGAGAGTGAGCAAAAAAAAGCAAGCTAAAATTGAGCACGAGAGAAGGTTAATTCGATTAGGCTCGGGTCTCGGTTTTTCGCGCGCTCGGCGATATAAAAACCGAATCAGAGGGCTTCATTGACGATGCATCCGCGAGAGAGCGAAAGAGAGCTCTTTTACGATATACCTAGCCAGCGCAGATTATTGGCTACAAAAATAAAATAGAAGAAGTTAAGTTCCAGTAAATTTTACTCTTCGTTGTTTGACGCCGCGCCGCGCGCGCGAATTTACGAGTTTGTTTTATGCGCTCGCTCGCTCGCGCTTTTGACGCCAGAAATTGACCCTTAAAAAAAAAGAAAAAGAAAATTGCAGAATGCGCGCGCCTGCTCGTCCAATAATGGAGTTGACTGTTTTTTGTTGCGTGCAAACGGAAAAATTAAACTTTTACGGGCGAACCGCGCGGTTTATGCGCCCGCCTCATCGTTTCGGATCAAAGTGCGTGGAATATAAATGCCTGTCTACGATACAATTTTTACGCTCGCGTCAGATATATACCGGTAAACATAAATTTTTCTTTCGTTTTTTTTTCCTCAACATTTAATTAAATTCAACCAGCTTTCAACGAAATTGACCTTCTTTTTTTTCTCTCTTTCCGCTGATAGAACTCTGTAAACGTTTTAAGCCCTTGCTAATTAACAAGCTATGAGCTCCATGTCTTTTTAACAAAAAACGGCGTGTACTTACCTACAATGTAAAACTGTGTGTACTTTACGATGGAAAATTTTACGTTGGAGCTCGTGTAACTCGATAGTTATCTCGACCGCAAAAAAAAAGAAGAAAAAAAAAATCGATTTTACCATTAAAGCTAATAAGTATAGGAGGCAATAAAAATCGACCATAAGTGTAAAAAAGCTGTAAAATTGCTTAATTCGAGTCGAGTCGCGAGCAGAGGAAACACAGGAAATTAGCGCTCGAGTAGTAGCAACGGCGCGGCGCCAAAGTGTACCGGAGGCGTGTGTGCACGTAGCTCTCGTACATTTTCAAGTTTACTCGCGAGGCAGAGAGGGAGAGAGAGAAGGGGCTTGAGAAACGATCGATTAGCTACCTACCCTCCACGAAACTCTTCGCGGCCTAAAAAGTATAAGGTGGGGAGAGAGAGAGAGAGAGAGAGAGAGAGAGAGAGAGAGAGAGAGAGAACCGAACGAAAATGTTAAAATACAAGCCGACGCGCTTTAACTCGGTTAACCCGCTCGCCCTCGCGCGACCCCGCTTAAACGCTGTTGCATGAAAAATTTACGCGATACCTTTTTATACAGTTTTTTTTTCATGACGCCACCGGAAAATTTTCGTGATACATTTTCTTTTCTCTTTCGGTTGCAAATTATGCTACTCAGAACATCGTGGCAGAAGGGGTGAACAATATAATCAACGTAGTCGAGTATTGATTTTCGGTGAAATTAACGAGTGCTTGGAAATGCCGAGACATTATTAAGAACAAATAGGAAAGTAGGCAGGCGCTGCAATTACCTATAATAACTGCGGAACTAGACTTTTGAATGTGACCAGTTTGAACGACGAACTAAACAACATATATAAAAAGTTTTTCTTTTATCGAGGTTCCCTCCATAAAGTTTTATCGACTGGTAAATTGAACTTTTTTTTATCCAAGTTCAAAAAGACGAATCGTTTTGCTATAACTCGGAATTCACTTGTTTTATTATAAATTGCTTACAGACATCGATATACGTACTCGATAAAGAAATTTAATGCTCCACTATCGTATTTACATTTCCATACACATATTTATCTATCATATTGTTCATACTAAATAGAAGCAGCAGCAACTTTAACTTTCACAGATTCACCATGCAAACTTAAACAATCCACACATGGCATCAATCATCTACATAATCCAAAGCACGTATAATTAAACCAGCCGCAAGAAAATATTTACCAAGCTTGGTAAGACTGCGATACGATAATAGGTCATTTGAAAAACACCTTGTCATCGGTGTACATCAGCAACAGCTCTAGCACCTGGGGAAGCCATGGTTTATCCATAAGTAAACAGTAGGCGCGTGCTAGCCATACTAGCGCGACGCGATGAAAAGCCATCGCACGGACACACATACACACACACACACACACACACACACACACAAATCGCGTCGTGGATACTTGGAAAAAAAAGAGAGAGAAAGATCGGATATAGCCCTCGCGGCTTTAATATCGACAAACGAGAGTACGAAGTGTCGTAACACACGGCTATAGGCACATAGACGTTGTGAATCTTTAATCGAGCGTGCGGAAGTCGAGGTGAAGGAAACACGCTGCCGCCGCCGCCGTCGCATCGATCGCGCATTGCATTCCGCGGCATGAAAAACGCGAGCGAACGCCTAGAGCCCGGAAACGTAAAAGAGAGAGAGAAAGAGAAAGAGATATGCCGTATGAAGTATATGCATACACGCCTTTGCTATATAACGGCGGTCTCTCATGATGTATGCAAAAGCGCGTTGAGCGCATACCCTATAGTTTAGAGCTTGCACTCGTAATTATGGGACTTTGTGCGCGCCCGCCGAGTTACGGATAAGAGTCATTGTCCATATAGCGACGAGGGAAAGAAAGAGAGAGAGAGAGAGAGAGAGAGAGAGAGAGAGAGAGAGAGAGAATAGCTTTTGCGCGCTCCCTTAGACTCGATTGTACTATGGTTTATAGAACGCAGCGCAATTCAACTGACTTGACCTCGTATATTTTATTGTTTTCACGTACACGTGTAGTGCTTTTGTCTCTTTACGTGGGTCGATTGTGTTTGAGATATTTTCATTGACGAACGATATGCATTTCCCACCCCACCAAAGTCTAAGTAACACTAACACACGAAGCCCATTCCCTCATTCGTGCGGAATGCTTGAGAAAATAATTGGCTGTGGATCATCCAAATATTTTGAAAGTAAATATTTTTCCGAGTCTTCGTGTAGCTGTATAAGCGTACACCGACCATGCGCGCGCAAGCGAAAATATAATAATATTTGAACTAATATAAAATGGTTTTTATGCATGTAATTTTCTTGGTTAAACAGCGAAGAGGTTGTATAAATATTCCCCGCGAAAAAGTTACAACGAGTCGACGCGCGACACATAATTTATCGAAAAACGTTGCTTTATGAAAACCAGAGGAAAAACAAAAACTTCGCGTCGAATGAGTTTGAAAAATGTAAATTTGCATTCAAAACCGCTTTTGTTGATTTTTTTTGTTTGGTTTTCGTTGACCGCAGCTAACAAAATTCATCGCAATCGGGCACTAAAATTTCCATGTCAAATAATAACGATCGGTTAATCAAGCAATTCTTGCCACCTATGCAGTACGGAGCAATCACCTCTTTTTCCTTTCTTTCTTGACCCCTTGATAGCCGCACATCACACGTTGTGAACCGCAATTCAGAAAGCAATTAGCAATGTAGAGACGGCGCGGTGGTGCGACGGCGGCGACCACGACGTGACGATATACGCGAGCGTTTAGGGGGGGGGGGGCTATAATTCGCGAATGCATTCGTCATTGAGCGAGGCCAAGGGCTGCACGGGACAGCTGTTGAACAATCGACGCTGCTCGCTCGCGTCTGTTACGTTCTCTCTCTCTCTCTCTCTCTCTCTCTCTCTCTCTCTCTCTCTCTCTCTCTCTCTCTTCTCTCGCAATTCGTATAACTATCTGCGGCTGTCTCTTGCAACGATGCCTTCCTACACACGTACACACAACTAGCTTAACGTTTGTCTTTCTGGCTTTTTGACCCGATTCTATGTACCTGCCTTGTTGTGTTTTCTCTGCACTACGGCCCACGTTACTGTTATTGCTCTTGGTACGAGTACTTGAGCTTTGGTTACTTTGTGGATATTGTTCATCTCGCAATTCCAGCGACTTTATGTTTTTACTTGTTTGCTATTTTTCATTCACTTGCTTCTGCGATTTTTTCGCCGTTTGTTATATATCCCTTTTAATTTTGAAAGTATACTCTGAATAAATTTCATGATTAGTTGAATAATTGATTGATTCGATTACCTCTTAATCAAATAAAATTATCGTTGATCAGTCAAATTTACGAATTATTCCGAATATATATATATATATATATATATATATATATATAGCCATGCTAAAATATAAATTTCCGGTCGAAACTCTCCATTGGATTGACAAATCAAGACTGCCAGCTAAAATGCATACGACCATTAAAAATAGCTTAATCAAAACGATCGATTCCATCTATGGAAAGAGTTGATTACTATAGTGAAGCCATATATAACATGAAGAGAGGTGATAAAAAAAAGACAAAATAAAAAAAAGCAATACTTAAAGAGATAGGCGATCCGTCGTTGGAGCTTTCGCTCAGTGCAGGACACGTCAATGCAGCTGGAGCGGATAGTAATCGGGCCTGATGGATTTGCCCGATTGAGCTTGCGGGGTTACTCCGTTGACATCGCCACGACCACCACCACCACCACCACCGTCGCCGTCGTCGTCTTTTCCCCCACCGCCGCCGCCACCAGCGTCATTATGCCCGCGTCTCACGCGAAGACAGCTCTAAACGCTATATAACACATACTCACGTACCTAAGCATATACGTATATATGTACAGCTATGCCAGCTGCACTCGACGCCGCGCGTAATAGCGTGGTGAAATTTTAGGCGTTGAAAATTAGATCGCCTCCCATCACCACCACCACACCGCAAGCTCGTCATCATCGAGCGCCCAGATTGCCTTCTGCGCTTTTCGGCTAAGCGCTTTTATTGTGTAAATACTGCCGCCACCTCCCTTCCCCGACGATGCCGAAAATTGGATGGCGATTTTGACGCCACCACGCTGCACGTAGATATGTATATACCTGCGTCGAGTTTCGTTCTGCGATGGCAAACTTGTGTGCTTGCACAGTCTCGCTGTGTGTAGCTTATTTCGAAGTGTTTTGATTTATTGTTGCAAAGTTTGTAATTAGCGTGTAACGCTGCCGAACGTAATAAACCGTTGAAATTTGGAGGAAGTTTCTGCGAGATGTGCTGTTATATTGCTTCGGTGATGTAATATTCCTGCAATTTCCGCTGATGCCACAGATAATATTTCGGAGCGTGTGTAATAAATCAGCTGTTTGTTCGAATTTTTATCGAAAATTTTTTGTCTTATCAAATTCTATTGAATAGTTTTCAAATTGATTAATTGGTGCTATCTTTTATAAAAGTATATTTCTGTGCGAATCAATACAGTAGCTCGAATTCGAATTCAATTTCAGTTCGAAGTTTTGTTAGTGGGATTTTTCGGAAAATTATTCTGATTGCTACTGCCCGCTCTGTAGTATTTGAATGAAAAAATATCGATAAAATAATTCTGACACTTTAGTGTAAACGTGAAATATAAAACTTGCATAGATAAATAACCAGCAGAATTCATTGAAATATAAAGTAATACGAAACAATTGCCTCCCAACGCTCAATAAAAAAAAGCGTCGAGAAGCATCGCCATGTTATCCTCGTTAAAATCGTATTTGCCATGTGTTTCGCATTAGACGCGCTTGCTCGCTCAATCATATCGTCGTTTTTTTTATGAGTGGCACGAATTTACCGCGCGCGACGCGCAATAACAACGTCTGAGTCGACGACGACGACAACGACGACAAGGCAACTCTTGTTATTCCGCTGAATTATGCTTCGAGTACCGTGAAAAACGAAATACTCCGGCGTGTCTCCGCCAGCGAGAGCAGAATTAAACGGCAACCAGCTGCGCGACAACTACGACGACGACGTCGCCGTACGAGCTGTTGCGAAGAAACGTGCGAATGAATTTACGACGCTTTGCCGGAAAGAGATGTAGAAAATTGAGTGAACGTTTCGTTTTACGCTGGTAATTTAGTTACAAGCTGTTCTACTTTGGTATGCGTTGATCATATCTTGCTTTTATGTAATTTAATTGCTGTAAGAATAGAATTGCATCTTTAATATTTTAATCAAGTTTTCTCAAGTTGAATATTTATTTCAGTATTCAATGCACGATTGGAAAGCCTTAATTATTTGTACGATATCAATCAGTCATATGAAATAATATATTACAACCAATATAAAAGTAATTACATTTATCTATGCAAACAATAATCGAATAAGCAAACGCTTCATTTACATCGTCTTTAATTAAATGTATTAAATATTATCAGAATTCCAATCTCTTGTAATCAATAAATAAAACACTGAATTATCGGTTTCGGAGTCAACTTCTCATAAATTTCCAATCACCACCTGCACATAGAACGCATCACAAACGGGTATATATTCCGCATCAAGTTCAAACTTAAGCATTCACTGTCTAATCCAATAACTTCGTGTAGGAAATATTTTATATTAAAATAATTATTAACATTATTTATCGTACACTCTGCCTTTATTCATTAACAATATACTGAATAACTAACTATTACAAT
>JAWWMK010000021.1:5077146-5093867 GCA_035047105.1 Galeopsomyia nigrocyanea | reverse complement strand
GCAATTTTATCATTAAAACCGAAGATATCGTTGATCGGGGACACGTGTCTTTTTTGACACAAAACAACACGTGTCCCGTTGGTCAAAAAAACACGTGCCTTTTTTCAACCGGGCTCCCTTTAAGTTTCGACGAGAGACGGAAGAATAATTTGTTATGCTATGAAGTTTATTATGGATTATCTCTCTCTTTAAAAAAAAACCAGAACAATAAAGTGTGCAGTTCCGAGCCGCACACTATAAAACACGAAACTACGAGTAATGGTGATTCTAAAATACTAGGTCACCGTGTGCGTGGGATAACGTAGGATTTAAGGTACTCATTGTGAGAGCGAATTTAAAAAAAAAAATAAAAAAAAATTGATACACACCGAAATTGAAACGTATGTAATACGAAGCACGCACCTAACAATAAGTTGCAACGTCATTCGATCGAATATTGGCTGGTAGTGTATTGTCGTGGAAAATTTTGATTGATGGCGAGAGAGAGACACATGTCGAACGTTTGTTTTATGATTAATTACTGCGGGCCATATATCATTGTACACTCGCTAATAACTGGTGAATAATAATTACTCATTGAACTTGACATTTCCGCCGGTACGCCAATGAATTTTTGACTTTCGAAAAAATATTATTGGTACAGCTGCATTGCCTGCAGTATAGGAGGAAACAACTAAGAGTTTTGTTCGAAATACATAAGAGAATAGTAAGTTCTGTTTAGGTGAAAAGCAAATTGAGGCAAACATCAAGAAATCGAAAAATTGTATTGAACTTGAAGGGAGCAACCGGAGAGATTGCTCTCTCTTGTTTCTCTTTCAATTCTCGGCTTTAGTGTTTTTTTTTCTCTTTCTGCCACTTGCATTTCACGTACTACGACGTCAGTTTAACGAGCAAAGCTCTTCCTTGCCGCTGAAGGGGCAAACGTATAGCAAAACGTCGTTACGCTTTTCTCGCGAATGTATATATAGGCGAAAAGGAAAAGAGCGAAGTTATAGAACGAAAGGCAGTAACGAGTGTCTGCAAAACTTCCACTTTTTTGTTTTGTCTCTCTCTCTCCCGTTTTTCCCCTCTCGTTGTTTTTTTTTGTTTCTCACTCAGCGAGCTTACACTGGAAAATATATACAGAAAAATAACGGCAGCAGGTGGACAAGAGCTATAGTGCCGACGACAATTGTGCGCGAACAACTCGTCAAACGACGTTCGAGCCCACCCTACAAGACAACACACGTACACTTCGACACTCCACACATGAACACAGAACGTGCACGTGAAAAAAAAACAACAAAAAATTTACACCGATCGAAGCCTAAATGTATAATCAATCGCCCAAGGCGATCAAATATATAATGTTATATAAACGTGGCTCGAGACGAGCTCGAATAAGACACAAAAAAAATTACGTGGGAAAGTGAATTATATGAAAATGATATGATTAAAATGATTGCTTGAACTCTGCGACTCGGCACCATATTCACCGGATAACTTGCAATATGTAAAATACTTTCAGCACACAATGTTTCACTTGAATAATTTTTATACTAATAAAAGTAGTCCGATTGTTTATCTTGCAAAAAAATATATACATATATAAATATAACGTTTGTTTGACGAAACCACAAACGATCTAAGTTGCTAAGTCGTCGAGTTCGAACAGCAAAACTTTCTCATCGTATGTATAAAAAAAGAGCAGCAATTAGCTCGTGTATGCAGAGTATAATGACGTATATAATCAGAAAGGGACGAAGTTGACGAGGGAGCGCGCTCGCGTGGTCCGATCGTGTCCCGGCACGCGGTGGACGCGCTGATAAATTCACTTTTCGAGTGGCACGAATCTTCCATTTGGTACATATCACCCTTAGATTTAACGAACAAAAAAAATATATATATATACATATTATGTCGTAAGTATAAATATATATATGATGATGATTATACGTATATATGAAGTGCAAAGCAGCAAAAAAAAAATTGAACGTGAACGACAAAATAAGAATATTTATGTAAAGCATAACGCATAAAATTGCAAAAACGAACAACGCTTCTAGGAACGTAATAAACGTGCTACTACGTCAAAGATAACGCTTATGAAATTGCTGAACGACACACAATGAAATCAGTGAGTATAGCGATTAAAAATAAAAAAAAACAAAGTAGATTTGGCATCTATATCGATGTTTTTCCAATGAATTCACATTTTCATATATATAAAATCATTTGTCTTGTTTTCGAAGATGTCGCCAGATGACGTCTACTTGAGAGACTATGATTTTTTGTACATTATAAGACAAAATATTTTGTTAAAAGAGAAATTGATATGTAAATATGTCAAATGTTAATTATAAGTAAGTGATTGTTTCATTTTGTCTATATTTTTACGATAAAAGATTAAAAAAAAAGAAATTGGAAAAAAAGCTATATAAAAGAAAGAGTTTAGATAATACGTAGCACTAAAAAAATAGATGTCCAAACTGTTTTAAAATAAAAATGATTTTAAAAAAATAAATAAATAAAAGCCATGAGCACGTACGTCCGACGAGCTGCGATCTGTGAATGCTATTTATATGTACATGAAAAAATATGGATCGCGCAAAGCGCAATCGCACGATGAATTGTACACAATATACATATACCATTATACATTATACAAGTATGAATTATAGATATATATGAAAAAAAATCTTATTTAAAGAAATGAAAAAATATAAATGCAAATTACATATATAAATATATGGTTTGGACGGGAGAACTGAGGCTCCTTTTGGCGATTTATACCGAGTTTCGCGTAGAATTAAAAAAATAATGCGGAAACTCACGCACAAGATTTGTATGAATCAGCATAAAAATAACAAGACAGGTTAACGCCTCAGGGTATCTTGGCTCCTTCGTCCTGCGTGTTACATAGAAAAAAAAATCCTTACGGTAACGCGTACGTATATGTCAAAATACAATATAAATAAATATATATATAGGTATGTTTTACTGTGCGGTGGTATATTATATACTTGGTATTTTGATCAAGCTGCACGAGCGGAAATTATTTTCTACGAGACGTCATTAGTGGTTTAGACACTGTAAACACTTCAAATAGACAAAAAACGAAAAAAAAACATGAGTTACTGATGAAATTTATTAAGGGACAAGGAACAAAAAGTCGGGCGTGTGCGCGTAGTGTTAGAAGACAAAAGATATAGATGGCGGAGAAGTAAATAACATGATTGCCGTATGCGTGAATATACATGAAGGTTTGGCTTGGCATATTTTACATTTTACGATTTTTTTAACAAACTACAATGATAATCAATAATCACAATGGTTTGTACCGTATCTAAAAGTATTTTTAATTATTATTTTTATTATCTTTTTTAAAACAAATATAGATCATTCAGCATATCTTTGAACTGTTTAATAACTCGTTAGTTTTTTTCTTTTTCAAAAGCAAAGGCATGCTTTTTTGATGAAGCGACCATTGAGTGTATCGAACGGTGTTCGCCGGAAAATTGAGCGAGCTATATATTCTCACTTCGCGCTCTGACGAATTCTTTTTCAATCGCGTCAGCAATCGAGCGACAGCGCAACGAGTTGACTCGCGATCCGGAAAACGAGAACTTGCTCTATCACGCAATGAAACGCAAATCATCGAAGAAAAAAGAAAAACTGCGCCCGCAAAATAACAAAAAAAAAGTTAGCGCGCGAGATAACCGTAGGAAAAATTGGGGGGATGCTCACGCGAGCGCAAGGTATGAAGTTTCTCTCGCACTACTCTCTAATTAAACTGACCGTCGAGGCGTGAAAGTGCGCTTCAGCGCTTCGCGTTCGCGGTTTTGCTGTATATGGAGTTGACCCTCGATTTTCATATACATTCGCGCTTGAAATATAACTGAGAGAGAGAGAGAGAGAGAGTGAGCAGTCGGTTGGATGCGCGAGAACTATAAACCACGCTTCATGGGCTTATTCGATTTGATGGTTATGCATATTTTTCAAATGTCAAATAAATACATTGGATTTGAATATAAATGAATATCAAAAATTTGGTTGAAAATTATAACGAACTAAATTAATACACGAATAAAAATTTTATCGAAAGGTCGTACAGATTTCTTTTTTTTTCGAGGACTTTAGCAGTTCAAGCTCATCGTCGAATAAAAAAGGATTGAGGATAATCAAACGTTAACGACTTGTACTTATCTCGTCCTCATTCAAGTGAAAATGGCTTTTTAATTACCGGGATCTTTATCGTCGTTTCCGAAATAGACGAAAGAAAAGGGAAGCAAGATGTTTTTTAAATGAAGGCCAAAGTCGTTGAAACGCTCGCAGTAGAAAAAAAAACACACACACACAGCTATAAGGCAAACAAAAAAGAGAGATAGAGTGAGAGAGACAGCACAAGAGATGAAGAAAATCGATAAAAGGGACAAGTAACGAGGAAAGCTCGTCCTCTCTTTCTCGTCGTCGCGAGTCGCGAGTTCTGACGTCATCGCGCGAGCCTAAAAAAAGAACGGACGAGTGCAGTCTGGTGCGCGCGCAAAGAATAAAGCGTGTACTATTTAACCCCCGCGCGGGGAGGGAAAAGAGAGAGAGTGCCGACGGCTAAACGAGCGCGTGTGCTACTTCAAAGCGACGCGCTAATTGTTTATTTTTACCCAACTAGCGTTAAATCATCATTTGCTCGAATATTTACGTACGCACGCTTTTCCGTCTGCTATCAGCGCGACGTTTTTTCTTCGATTATTCAACGGCTCGAAATTGGGCTAATTGATTATTTCATAATTGACAGCTGGCCTTGACTCTCGCGCCAGTGTATACACACACAGCCACGCGCGAGCGTATACATATAGATATTGCAATTAAAGCTCCGATGCAAATTATACTAGGTGAAGCTCCGTGAATGTTTTAAGGTCTTTGGGTGACTGTTTACTAATGACGCGCTCTGGCTTTAACGAATACTACAGCTTTTGCAAATAACTCGCCCTCTCTAACCAAACGAGTTGTTTAACGTTGGCACACTGTAGTATAAATATTGAATGTTTATCGCGCACCTATAAATACTTTCGAAAATGAATACAGAAACATAAACTTCGTTTTGATAATTGATTGGAAAGGAATAAATATAGGTTTTTTTTCATTGAGATATAATATGTTTGGGAGCAAGGGGTGATAAAAAAATATGGGTCAGTTTGATCATAAGACGATTGCATTGTTGGGTGCGCCGGCAACTCGAGTTTAATCGCTCAGGAAAAAAAGGGGATAGCGATAAATAAATGGATCGCCGAGAGTATTCTATAAAAGATATATACGTATATAATTTCGTACGTCGTATTTTATTCGACGCTTTAATATCTATTGCTCGAAGCAACAACGGCAGAAGGCATAAAAAAAATTTGTAATTCGTTGGTAAATTTTAAACGCCCGGGGCGGTAAAATATAGGAGTTTATTTGAATTCGAGTTAGTTTTTTTTATTTTTCATTTCGGAGTGGAATTCTCGTGCACGTGTGGGCAATGTTATTTATACGAAAATTTTCCGTGATCATATCCTTGAAAAACGCGTTCGCGCACGTGCGACACAATTTTGTTTTTTTGTTTTTCGGCAAATGAAGAAGCGAAAAAGCTCGACCAATCACTCAAGTTTTATTTTTGTGTAGATGTCAAATAGACTCTCGATATTGGAAATAGATTATGTGGTTTCGAGGGGATTGACTGATAACTTTACTCTTTATTTACTTTCTTTATTCGTATATGGAATTAATTCTACTAAACTCGATCGCGCGTCAAGCTTGTATACCTAAAATGTTCAGCTACGTGCTGTCATATACGTAAGTTTGGTGGAAATAGTAATCTCAAATTTTATTCTAATTAACTAAAAACTAGGATTTAAGTTCTTTTAATATAATTTATGCTTTATTTTTATTAATAAGTACGAATACTTCTATTTTCGCCATCCGCCGCTCATGCCAAACCTTCATGTAAGAAGTTTCAACACACGATGCATACAAGATTTTTTTCTATCAATTAAGTTTTATTACGTTCAATTGAAAAATACGTATTACCGAGATACGTGTCAGCAGTAAACCTCTAATTAGCATAAGGTTATTAATTTTCTTTTTTTTATTGGTCAATATTACCATACATAGAGTAAGAAGTATAGCCCTAGGCTTACAATAAGATGTTTGTGATTTAACCAGAACAAAGCGAAAAAAAAAACCACTTAACCAAAGAGATGCCAATAAAATATCTCTTTGTAAGCCCAAACCAATGCTTTACTCAATACTCTAACTTATATTCCCACACACGTATATATAAATACTATTGTCATTATATGATTGATTAATGTCTCATGCAGACTCCTTTTCGTACAATCAATTTGCCATTTATTTTGCCCGATATAATAATATATAGATCGACAGAAAAGTAATTGCCAAAGAACAAGATTAAATCATTCAAAGTAAAGTAAATGGAAAAAGAACAGAATATGCGAACGTAATTGAGGAATGAAGAACAATAAATGTCGTGCGTAAAAAAAAATCGAAATCGCCGATGGTTTTCCTCTCGATGCATGAATTTGAATGAGAGTCGGACGCTAAATTGTTGAATGCTCAACGTGAACGTTGGGCATCCATATTCAATGACGGTGTTTATTAGGCGAACGAGAGAGAACATATTATACATACAGGGGCAGAGTAACCAATAACAACAACAGCAGCATCAGCAGCAACGGGCAAAAGGGTGAAAAAGCGACGCGCGCGCTCGCTCGCCACTCGCTACTCGCGCTAATGTTCGATATTGTGAATTGTCATAACCATTAATTACGGTGTAAGTTAGGTTGATTACGCGATAATTGCACGCGCGTCGCTATTAGAGTGAAAGATATTAAAGACAAAACGACGCGTTTTACGTCCCTGCACTATAACCCCTCCCCAACCCCCCCTTTTTCCACTCCTGTATATCTTCACAATAGTTCATACCTTGCGCACACTGTTACCTCGCCAATTATATGATATCGCTCGGTGTAAATAATCTGACCGAATGATGACGAACGACAGAATTATTCAAAGTGCCCTATTGATTAATTTTTTAACGAAAAAAAAACAACAAGCCTGGACGTCGAATTAAGTAGCTCGCTATGTATTTTGGTTATTCACACGCGCGCGCACATACACACACACATTTTATTTCTGTTATACAATAAAAGAAAAAGGAAATTTTATTGGACCCGTTCCTCGCTAACGTTGCTTACGAAAAGCTCGAAAGCACTATAAAGGCGCGCAAGTACCTATGTAAATACGTGCATTGACGTTTTTCTCGTCTTTTATTTTCTTTCCTCCTGTCTTACGCCTCTCGACGGAATCGCTGGAATTAAGAGCCACGTATTTTGCTCGCTTATGCTAGCGTTAAGACAACAACGAGGAGCTTTATCCTTCCAAGGGTTTCCCATGCGTGGCTGCGAAGCCTTGCGTGGCGGCGGATCGATACGGGAAAATACTTGCGTTAGAGAACGGGGACTTTTCGGTTTTTTCGATGTACATAGCAACTTGCGTTTTTTTTTTCTTAAAGTTGTGCGTTAAGTGGTTATATATGTAAATTGTTAGATGTTGACGATTAATTGTCGAATTTTGAACTTGTATCGATGCACTCGAAAGATATAATAACTTTTTTTTTCCTTTTTTTTGTTGAAATTTTTAAATGATTCGTTCGCTTGTGAGAGCTTTCGACGTGTAGATGGCAGAAAGCTTGCAAACGTGAGTGACGACAATTAAATGAAATTTGATCACAATAATGCGCATGATACGCAATTGTAAATAATTAGCAAAAAATAAAAACGAGTTTGTACCGTAGAGTTCGTAAATTAAAACTGATGACCGCATTTTCCTCAAATATATTAAACACTAATTTGGCAAAGGAACCTTATGATCCGGTGCAATTTAATCGTGACAATCTTAACGACGATGATATGAAGATGAATTTTCGTCGGGGCGCGGTAGAGTGCGAAAGCGGCGCAACGCACATTTTGTAGCAATGTGCATCATAATAATTCCGCTCACGTTATAGAAGGGATGTTTTTTCCAGCATCGCGTGCGCCGAGTGTCTTACTACCATTTCGTTTTCCCTTTACGCCGCTCGTTTAAAAGCATTTTTTTTTCTCTTCTCGCGCGATTCTATGCGAAAGCGAAGATGAAAAAAAAAACAGATGGACAAGAATGGTGCGCTTGAGGGGGATCGAAACGAATATAGAAGAAAAAAAATAATAAAAAAATAAATAGATAAATAAAGAAAAAAAAACGCTACAAAAGAGCTTTGATAAAGAAACTTTTACAATTATACATACGATTTTATTATAAGATTTTGAGTAGGATTTGAACTACTCTTTTACGGATGGATATTTACTTTGTACTGAGGCGAGGCTTCGTAATATGTGTATAAAGAGTGTAATCTTCATCTTGTCGGCCTGTAATTATTCAACTTTTTTCGTTCTCTTACGATCCTTCCTTTTTTTGATACACACTATCTCTCCTCCCCTCTTTCGTCTCGCTAAAGTTTTTGGGGTGTGTTTTGTATTTCGAAAACAAAAAGCAAGCTTTGTCTTCACTAGGGATATTTAGTAGTTAAGTTTTTAATAAAGAGAATATAATAATATTGAATAATTGATTACGAAAATATTTTCAATGTTGACTTAGAGAAATTTAGAAAAGAGTTCACTTGATATCTATACTTGAAAACTGAAAAAAATTAGTTGAATTAAAAAGTCTCGTAGAAATTATTTGGACAAAGAGTTGAGTGCATTTTTTGAGAACTAGACGAAAAAAAGGCACGATCCAAAAAAAAAAAAACAAAAACGAATAGTTATATAAAAAAACGTTGATATAGATTACTTGAAAGTTACATTGATACTTAGGATATTTTTCTAATAAAAAGACGAGTTCAGAAGATAAAAAAAAAAACTTAGTAGCTATATTGACGCATACGCTTAGTTGAGCCAACAATTGTTCAAAATGTTCTATATACATTATTATCAAATAATTGCTCCACTCCAAAAATTTTAGACCTTCAAGTTGATGCACACCATCGATAAATGAATCGCGCGCACTCCTTGTTTTCCTCACAAACAACACACACTTACCCTTTTCAACGTTGATAATACGATTATAAAATAGTTACGAAACCAAAGATAAGAAAAATAAAATAATGAACAATATTCCAATGGAGCACTGACTCTGTTCGCACGAATTTCCATCGGTCGGGACCACTTCGCGTCACAGATAATATGCCACGGTACAATACTTGTAGTCAATTATATTGATTAATCTTATGGTTATCAATCGCGGTCTTTTTCGAACTGTACCAATGAAGAAACAAAAATAAATAAATAAAGTATCAATAGTCGAAAGAAAAAACATACACCAGGCAGCATTTCAATTATAATAATAATCTTCTAGAAACTCTGCTTTCTCGGCATACGCGTGCTCAATCTGAGATAAACGACTTTATTTTCAAAATACCTGAATGAAATACAATTGATTAAATATTACGTTGAATCTTGCATGAATTTTTAAAGTATATACATACATTATATTTGGTCACCATTCGATATTTTTTTTCTCTGACAGAATTATCATAATCTGTTACACACGCTTTTCGAAGATAATAAATGCATTACATGTCTTTGGGCCAAACTTACGTCAATATTCAAATTATACAAGTGGCTATGATGTTACTTTAACTGAAATGACTAACTTGATTTGAATAATTGCATGGACACTTCAGTAATTTATAGATATCAAAATCACGATATATTTTTATTGAATGAATCTGTTCATAAATAATATAATGCTTATTTAAGCAGAATAACAATCAAAGATTTATCAGCAAAAAATTACTTTTAACATTCATGCAAGTTTACTTTTCAATTATTTACAGACGTTTTATTGCTTGAAAGAAGTAAATAAAAAAATTCGATGCTAGAAGGTTGAATTAATTTACCTTTTTTCTTTTTACCCATTTCAATTGTCGATATTGCGAGTTCGCCAAAACCATACGTAAGGTTAAATGGAGAAAGCCGCGACAATCGAGAAAACCCTGAACAAGTAGAGAAAGATCGAGAGTAGAATAAATACGATTCCCTTGCGGGAAAGGGAAAAAGAATCACGCTGCGGACAATTGTGAAACGGAAGTTTTGTAGTAAAAAAAAGAGAGATAGAGAAACGAGAATCTCGATGATTCGTATTGTCTGAGCAAATGAATCATTAGTTATTCGTCGATTGGGTTTTGCCTTTTCCACGAGTCGTGTGTGCACTTGAGTGTGTTTTAATTGTGCGGAATTAACAGACGAACGTAAGCACGCGTATACTGCATGTAAGACAGACGAACAAAAGAGAAATAAATGCCAAATGAGAAAAAAGATAACAAAAAAATAAATAAACAAATAAACGAATACAACGTTTATAAATACTCACCGATTCGAAGTACCCGTCGGCACAATTGTTTCATCAATTCATATAAAAAAACCTACAATGCATTGTCGAGTGTGTCGCGACTCGCCAAGATTCTCTACAGTTGCGGCAGACGGTTTTAAGCTTCGCTTTCTTCAAACGAGTATAAGTGATTGACACACTACGTAGAGTAACTAAACAAAAAAAAAAGATTTAAAAAAAGAAAGAAGAAAACAATGAAAAACAAAAAATACATTGACACGCTTGTTAAGAGTGCGCGAGCTATCAACGAGATAAAAATCAACTGCACGAGAGCGTGGTGTGAGTGAGCGAGAGCAAGAGAATTAAATATAAAAATAAAGGAACAAACAAATAATTAAATGAATAAAAATTGTAAGCTGATTCATATTTGTTCTCTGTGTGACGATATACAATGCGGCTTTTGCGTGAGTAATTGCGTGATTATAGAATGTATAAAAATTATCAAATGGGCAGCGGGGGGTTCGAGATTGAACGAAAGAGAAAGAGAGTTGAGAATTGTATGAGCAAAAAATATATATATCATTTGTGATAGATGAGCTGGAGTGTGAAAGTATGACGTGTCAAGTGACGTGGTGTAACAAACAGAAAATATATGTATATGATAGGCGCGCGATTGTGATTACAAGAACAACAAATAAACAAACAAACAAACAAACATGGGCGCCAAAGCGCGTAGTATATGTATGAAGATATAGGTGGTGAGCTACTTGCCCGACGTACAGTTGGGTAATCGCTTGCACAGACACCTTCGTCGATTCGATGTACGTTCACGTACAAGATGAATTCAGCGTAATACGTTAAATGTTGTTAGGCTATACGTATAAATATTATATTGATAAATGTTATAAGAACGTTGTATGTATAATGATATAGCATACGAAGAAGAAATATAAGAAGAAACACAAAAAACCTGTATGTAAGAAATATTTCTGTAGTTATAATAAAGTAAATAACTAAACAATCAAACGGTCTCACTTTTCATTTATTTATCCACATCCGCATTCTCGCAGAATTGTATTTTTCATTATCTAAGAAATACGATCGGCTGAGGGCTTGGGTTGTTGTTATTAAATAAGAAAAAACATATTTAGTTTAGATTTGACGACGTTTCTTTAGCGGATTTGCTAACCTCATCAGGCCAAGTAATGTTACCGAAGAAAGTTACATTATTAAGACTACAAAATCGACTTTTCTCAGTTGTACAGGAAAGATGCACATGCAGTTTTTTTTTCTATTTTGTAGTCTTAATAAAGTAACTTTCTTCGGTAACATTACTTGGTCTGATGAGGTTAGCAAATCCGCTAACGAAACGTCGTCAAATCAGAAAAAACTAAATATATTTTTTCTTATTTAATAACAACACCCCAAGCCCTCAGCCGATCGTATTTCTTAGATAATTTGAATATGGAGGGTGCTTCACTTCAACCTTTGTATTTTTCATGTTTCCCATGTAACAGCGAAGATCTTGTAATTAAAATACACGAAAAAAAAACCAATTTCCATTACAATTTTAATGTAGTTCCGTGAAAATAAAACTTTTCAACGGATTCATTATCGTTCGCCATTAAAATACTCTTAGCGGGTAACATTCGAAAATAAAAAAGCTCTGGACCATCTTTTATGAAAAATCCTCCCTTGCGAAAACAATTAAGCGTTTCAAGCTGCTGATCATTTTTTTTCAACTTCCCTCCTCTTCTGTGAAACAAAGCTTTCCTGCAGGAAGAAGGGAATTAAGGCCAAGAGATTTCCCATCTGGCGATTCGCTATATATAGAGACGTTGTACATGCGTATATATATTTTTATGCGCCTTCGGGGCGACTAGCGAGGCTGCAAGAGCTGAATGGAAAAGGTATAAGGTAAGGAAGAAGAAGGAAAAAAAAGCTCTTCTGCGTTCGCGTTATACTTTTAGAATAACGAAGCCAAGCGGTAATATTGTAGTCCAGTAATGAGCTGTTCTTTCTTTGTGGTTGTTTTTACCATGTTTATTTTAATGGATTTTAAGTTCAAGAACGGTTTTTAAATCAATAATCAGACTGCTAGCTTCTAAACTTTCATTCTTTACTGAATAAGACTTCAATGAATAAATTGAAAATAAGTTGGAAGAAATGTAACATTAAAGAAAGAAAAATAAAAAGATGAGTCAAAAATATAGATAGGGATAGAGAGTGACTTTTTCGCAGAGACGGAAAAGCGCGAAAGCATTAGCCGATGCCACCGGGAGACGCTTGCGAGAGTGCTCGAATAACGAATGAGCCAATACCGAAGAGCGCGAAAGGTACCAACTGAAACGCACTGGACTCGACGCTATATCTATATGTACACAAACAGAAAGAGAGAGAGAGAGTGAGTCGGCAAGGATCGATGTTGAGATAAGTCGAGATTGCCACTGCTAGAATTCGCGAGAGAGGGAAAAAAAGAGAGAAAGAGAGGTAGAGAAGATAACGCTGAAAAAAAGGAAGAAGAGAAGAAGAAGAAGAAGAGAGCCAATATCACTTCGCCTTGCTTTTAGCTTTCAGCTTTTGAAAATTTTAGTGCGATGCCAACCTCTTCCACGCGTTGCGCGTGTATGCAGAACGTTATCGCTATCTCTTTGGATTTACCCCTGCGCACATCTTTTTTCTCTTTCTCTTTCCTCGCTCGTCAGCTATGAGCTGCGTTTGTGTTTGTATACCAATCTCTGTATAAGCATCAATAGGAAATGAGAACGCGAACGCGCGCTTCTCGCTCGCTCCAATTACACCGACGCATTAATCAACTATTGATTGGGCGCGTGATTTTATTTGTGTACGTACGAACGTTCGACACTGCACGCGTATATAGCACTTCGGGTTAAAATTTCATTTTCCTCGATTGCCGGAAAATGACGTTTATCGAATGATTAATTAGGTTAATTGATGTT
The DNA here is from genome assembly GCA_035047105.1 of Galeopsomyia nigrocyanea. Taxonomy (NCBI): domain Eukaryota; kingdom Metazoa; phylum Arthropoda; class Insecta; order Hymenoptera; family Eulophidae; genus Galeopsomyia; species Galeopsomyia nigrocyanea. The sequence continues at coordinate 5,080,503 of JAWWMK010000021.1, read as the reverse complement.
TTTTTGCGCGTTTTGATTGACGTGCATTGTTATATCACGGCAAAAAAAAATTTTACGTTTGAATATTCATACAACTCTGATTTTCCAATGACAGTTTACGTCGGAGAATTGCCATCGTGCAAATACCGAATATTATATTATTTCACGGACGTCAAGCGATTAATACTTAAATTACTTTGTTCTTTTAATATCTGCAGATCGAAACAGTACAGAAGTTATACATGAAAAAAATTGCAACCTGACTGTCGTACATTCTTTTTTTATAGTCGTACTCAATTAAACACGGACTAGTAATGCAAGTAATAAAAATGCAATCCACGTTCAGTGGTCGATGGGTGTCCATAAAATACCATGTATTTCCAAGCAATTCATAAATATTAGATTTTTATGTGATCCATATAATCATTACAAGATGCTACGGGGGGTAGATATTTTCACCATACGTAGACCATATAAGCGTATCGCACGCGGGGAGTATTTTCGATCGATAAACGCCGCACTGATCGTATACGTGTGAAGTAAAGATTCTTTCGCGTTCACTTGCTCGTGTTTTTCAGTATAGTTATGAAGCGTTTCCCGTAATGGTCGATCGTATCCGATACAAGAGCGAAAGTTTCGTAGATATTACATCGCATTACATGCTTTTTGTCTGATTGCGTTGGTTTTTTGACGTATCGGATTGAACAACAATGTTGTTGGGGGGATGAATTATATTACAGCTGTAAAAAATGTACAAAATTCTAGAACTTGATCTTAAAAGAATTTCGCGCTTACGATTTTATAATGATTGCGAAACTGTTTGGTTTGAAAAGTGGTTTGTTTTTGATAACAAATGATACAATAAGGTGTAATATAAGGAAAAATTTGATTATTCAAACAAGTTCATCTTATATCCCGACGAAAAAGTAATTTTTATACTGCTCTCTGATTATAAAAATTGATAACGTAAATATAGAAATAAATATAAAAATCACATATTGAATTGAACTAGCATAAATAATATAACGAGTGCTGAGTATTTTCATTTATAGGGTATTATATTCATAGATACGCCACCTAGATTACTTATAGCAGCAATTCATTTTATTTTTATATGCAAATCGAAGTAGCGATGACGAACTAATTTTTTTGCATATCAAAAACATTGTTGATTCGGACGAAAATTCAGTAATAACCAAGAAGGGATTTTTTTTTGCATTAACGACATATATTTTTTTTTCTAACAATCGATTTATCAGTATTAAAATTATTTTTACTGATCTTATTGAATATTATTGAAAAAGTATACAAATCTCGTGACATAAAAAATTTTACGAACGTATTGAATACATTTATTACTGTAACGTACGGTCGTAAAAAAAACAAGAAACTCGGACATTTTGTCTGTGATTAATGGAATAGAAACGAAAAATCAATTAGGAGACCTTGGTGGATTACCGCAAGAAAAGAAAGTAAACTGGATCATTTATTTGTCCAGTCATTACATTAACGGGTAGAAAGGTGAAGGTAATCAAATGGACTAGGTACATATCGTTCAGAACTCATCGACCGTTTGTTGGTGATAAAAAATTACTTTAACGATTTTTATGGAGAGGTAAAGCTTTTATTGGGTTGGACCGTCTTTCATTTATTTTAATTCGTATTATTAGTGTAGGGCATGTGGCAATGGAACAAGAAACATGAGATTAAATATGTGTTTCCGTGATGCAACCATTAAAAAGAAATGATATAAAGAATGCCAGATATTTTCATTGGTGATTTTCATTGTTTATGCGCCACCTAGATTACTTACAAGCAAGTGCATTTTATATTTATGCATATTCACCGGCTATAAAACAATATAGTATTTTTACGGAGCTCTGCTATTCTATCTCTATGTAAATTCGACATTATTCTTATATTTTCAAGTAAACACTGATATCAAGATGATCTACCATGATAAAACATTAAAAATTAAAAATTTGTTTACTGTATTACAAAATTCTTCTAATAATGATATTATAAAGAAAAGTTTCCCATCTTGCTCTAAAATATAGACCATTTTTCAAAAGATACCAGTTTTCAAAATTTCCATACTTAAAAGTTTTTTTCGAAGCTACAAAAGTCTTTTTTCGAATCATTAAGCAACTGGTCTATTTTTATATCCAGCAGCATCGTCAATCTGTCTCTTTTTTCCTATATAGTTCACACCCCCTTCCATTTTTCAGTCTTTTTTTCAGTTGTGAGAAAGACTTTGAATTGGAAAGCGCGCCTCGACATTCGTTAGGATATGCAAATGAACTCGTGTGAATCGGATCGCTCCATAAATATGCAAATTGTGGGCACACGCTCTCTCGCAACGGAGACAGACAGATCCGAAAAGCCCGACCGACCACAAACCTGGCATGCGCGCGAGGACGAACGCTCGGTACATTCGAATGAGAATGTGAAAAACTGACGTGGAGTAGTGGAGAAAAGCGAGAGCAAAAAAAAATTTAATGATCTGAGCAAAAATATGGTTTTGCGAAGTTTTTACTCGTAATATGTATATATTCAAATGTCGAAAATTAATTTTATATTTTAGATTTTCGTAAGACCATCTATTTTTTAGTTAATGTATCATAAATCTGCCATAAGTATCATTTTAGATGAATTAAAAGCTCTAAACATACAATATCATGATTGTGTTATTTTTTCATTTCTGCGAGTCATAATCTATGAGAAAAAATGATATTGCTACACAATTTTTTTATTAACAGTTTTATCAATTTTTTAAATGAAGTCATCAAATCGTTTTTATTATTTCTACGTACGGCTCTATTTATTAATTTAATTTAGAAATAAAAGATCTTGTTATTAATACAAAATAGAACTGATGAAATTGTTGACAACGAAATAATGTAGTTACATCATTATCTTTCCATCCATTATAACTCAAGAAGATTGACGGATAACACAATTAGCATAAAATTGAGTTATTCTACAATCGGTTGGTTGACAAGATGGGTTTCTCGCTTATGTACATCTGAGACAAGATCTTCATTTTATTGAATGATTTTGTTATCAAACATGCACATAATGAAAAATCCATATCGTCAATCGACTGTATCGATGTCATAACATATTCATTTAAATAAAATGGATATGCTGTTACATGACGAAATCTATAAAAAAAAATGCCGATTCTTGAAGCCTAAAATGGCAAAAAAAAATTGTAACGCTAGAGCTTCCGAAATTTTTTCTTCTTCTTCCTTGAGGTATATAGTGCCGAAAAATGCTCGTGAACATTCGAAAAGTTCAGAGGAACTACTTTTTTCCGGCTTTTCTATATTTTTGTCAATTGAATTTTTTTCGATAAAAATAGACTTATAACTTTCG
>JAWWMK010000021.1:5057942-5077046 GCA_035047105.1 Galeopsomyia nigrocyanea | reverse complement strand
TATATATACAATAGTCGGGTAGATATCGTACGTAGGCGAGAATAGAATATCTCTCTCACTCGATCCTCATTGCGATCCAGCGAGAGGCGACTGCGAGTCCCGTTCGGTAATTGATACAAATCGCGACGAGTAAACACACACCCCCTTGCGAAGGGGGATATCGTGGAAACTCGGCGAGTATAAAAGCCACGGTACGGCGACACGATTGCCAATAGATACGTTTTCCAAGCGATCCGAGTAGGACATCATCGAGTGAGAGCAACCAAGTTTTTTTTTTGGTGTGATATTAAAGAAAATTAAAAAAAAAAGAGAGAAAAACGAGAAGATGATGATGGATGCAGTGAGGACGAAGGCTGTCGCCTGTGTTCTTTTAGTGTTTGTTGTGGCGAGTCAGGCTACTGGACAGTACGGTACGTTTTTCTTTTCATTTTGAAAGTGCTGCTATGATTGTTATTAAAATATTGGAGCGATCGAAGTTTGATTTTGAACGATTTTCGAATAGACTATACTGAAATGAACATTTTGATCTCGTGTACGTTGTAGTAAGATATAGATACGTTGAAATGCAACATTATAATTACTGTTGATAAAACTCATCACGAGTTGAGATGAGTGTCAGCCTCAGTTTGTAAATGTTGAAATAAATCGATTGAAAACCCAAAACGACTTGCCGATCTGACGAGGGCCAAGTTTTTCAGGTGGAAGAAAAACTTGGCCCTCATCAGATCGACAAGTCGTTTTGATTTTTCAATCGATTTATTTCAATATTATAGTATTAAATGTCAAGCGTTAATTATTTTTTCTGCCATTTTTTCATTCTTTCTTCGATCAATTCTTATGTGTAAATTGTTTTAACTCATGTCTTTTAATATTATATTCAATGTTTGTCATTGCCGAATGACTGCAAAATATTCTAATTATAAACAGAAAGACCCAATAACGTGGTTATTGTAAAAAAAAATAAAATAAAATAAAATAAAGAAACTTCCGTTAACTTCTCTTCCGCTCAAACACTTCTCAACTTCCTTCCGCACTCGAATCCTTACTACACACTAAAAAAAAAAAGAAAGAAGAAGAAACCATGCATTTTTGTCTGTTTTGCAGATGGACGAAACGACGGCGACGTAGTGGAGGGTCCGCGAGTCGAGCGCATGCATTCGGAAGTGTCGAGCAACTGCATGGGCTCGAATTGTCTGACGCAAAATTCCGAAGGACCCGTAGGCGCCATGTGGTTCGGTCCTCGACTCGGCAGGCGTCGCCGATCCGAGTACAAGTATTCGCCCAAAAAACTCGAGGCTCTCAGCGAAATTCTCGCCTCGCCCACTTATGGATTTTCACCTGGTAAAGCGAAGACTACATATTTTGTTTTTTTTTTGTCTTCGATTTTTATCTAACTTTTTTCAAAAATACGTTTTTTATTTTTCGCAGATCGCGCGAACAACGAATTGCCGTCAATGTGGGCGCGATCGTTGGGCGGCGACGACAAACGTCAAGACGGACCGTTCACTCCGCGACTGGGTCGCGAGCTCGAGGAAGCCGTGAACGCTTATGGCTTGATGAGGAGCATGCTGAATCGAGTGGACGAGCCAACGGATAATAAGGACAACAGCGATCAGCAGCAGCCACCGCCGATGTTTCCACCCAGACTCGGACGTAACTTGCGCAACCTTCTCAGACGACTGCAGATGTAAATCGGACGGATTTTGTTTTTTTTTTTTTTGAAGTTTAGTTCTTTTTTTCTTGTTTTCTTCTTTAATTATCGAGTGTGGCTGATTGACAATTGAGATTGGTGGGAGTTGAGAAAGAGGATCGAAAAAAGTTGTTTGCATTGTGGGTAATTGTTTGGATTAATCTGATTAATTGAATAGTTGGCCTGATTCAATTGTGATAGTTTCGAATTCTCTTGAATTTTCGTTGCAACTTGATCTTTATGAATAAAAAAGTAAAAAAAAAATAAGATAAAAAGATCGGCTTCTTGGATGATTTGTTGAATAGATTTCTATTTAGACTTCTTGCTTCGGTTAATCAGTTAATGATTGAAATACCGTTTTGTGTGTAAAAAAAAAAGTCTGATGAACAAGTGCGGCGAATAGCTGAAATAGCGACCAATAGTATCATTTGGAAATCTAATTGTTAATATAGATTAAATTACAACTATTTGTTGATGAAGAATCCTTTTTAGTATCCAATCACAAAATAATTTTATTCATTGAAGTCTACAAAAAATATATCAACTTGTTGATTTGAAAGGTTGTCTTTTAACAATAAATATTTTATAAAAAATAAAGAATGCAATTAAAATGTAAAAAAACAGAAATCCATTGAATTTTCATTCGATTGATGAAAGAATCTTGTTGAAATATAACAGTCTTTTGAATACTTTGGTTGTTCGTTATTTCACAATTATTTCCTTCATTTTCTTAGCTAATTTATTTCTACAAAAGAACAAAATACTGCATTTTCAATTAACTGTGTGTATATAAGTGTACTACTTCTAAAATTTATCAGTACATCTAAGCAACTTATTTTGAAAAAAAAACTTACGTATATAAAAAAACTGCAAAAAAAATAACAATTCAAGTATCAATATTGTATGTGACGTGCATGATTATCGATAAATATCGTTATAAACATTGTATCAATAAAAGCGAACGATAAATAAAGGCAGAGCAAATATTTGTATTTCTTAAATGTGTCAAACAGAATTTCAGTGCATTTTACCTTGTACTCTAAAAAATCGAAACCAAATTTAAAAAAAAAGGAGCAGACGTTTCGTAAAAAAAAAACAATTCAACGCAAAAACAAAAGGATCAACGGCTTTGCGTGATCTATCTATGCGATTTACATTTGCCCTCCTGCAATTTCATTCGCCCGAGTCCTCGCGCGTCGTAGAAGCTATTACTCAGTTTTATTTATAGTAAATTTCAACGAAGACGACGGGAGAGAGCAACGATTTGTTTCGATTACAGCTTTTTCTCACCTACGACCTGTCGTCGGGATTAAGTTGTCAATTAGATAACTGTTATACTAATCTCGATGACTTGGTATATGTACACGAGAGAGACAGAGAGTTGGCGTTGGATACGGCAGCTATTTAAAGTTTAATTTATTTCGAGGACTCGCTGTGACTTTTTTCTACGTACTTGCGACGGAGATGTTGGAAAATACAATCGGTGAATAAATAAAGAAACATGAGAAATTTCGGTTTTTTTGGTTTTTTATTTTATATTCACAAACGTTACAATTCCCAAGTACACATACACAAGATTCGTAATCATACACAATGGTACAAATCATCATCATAGCATCAATTTCATCATTTAGTCAATCATCAGCATCATAAATTCATCACATTATCACAACAGCACTGCCACTCGCTAGGTGCGCCGTCACGGCTTAAATCGACATTATCTTTTTTGGATTTTTTCATTATCGCCTGGAACTATTATTTCTTACGTCCTATTGTCTATTTTTTTTTTCATTTATGAACTATTAATAATATTTACATGGCTGACAAATTGCAATATGCGTACGCAATCGACGCACAATTCGTTTTACATCATTTTCTTTCCTACCTTTCCCTCGTACTCGATCGCTTCGAACGCGCGTCTCGTTTGTATTTTCGTCGTCGGTTATTATCATGCAAGAAAAACAAACGAATACGCATTCGAAGGAAAAGATAAAAAGCTTCGGCCGAACGATCGTCGGAGATTCTCTTGATTGAGATTTTTCTTTTTTGTTATTTTTTTTTTTTATTTCATTCGATTATCGAATATAATAGAAAAGAACATCGTTTAGTTACGATTATACAGATATGAAAAAGACTTTCAGGTACCAAACGACCCTTCGAACGCCGACTTCTCGTTATACAAATATAATGTCGTCGCTGTAAGCAAGATGAAAACACGTTTCACTCGTGTCGAGGCTGCGATATTTCTTGTCGTTATGAAAAATACCGACCGAAGCTTCATCGTCGAGATGGACAACAAAAATGCACGAAAAGTAAGTCGGAAAGAACGCGATTCACGACGCAATTTTTTTTATTTTATTTTTTTTATTTTTTTTTATTTCATGTCAATGACAATATTTTTTTTTTCAAAACGATATATCGCCAAGTTCATGGAACTGACGATATACACTTTTTTTAGCGAGGAAAGAAAAAAAAAAACAAGCTGACATCCACTACGTCGTTTATATAATCGTCTAATCTTTCGTCTCCGTTTATCGTTTGCTTTGTTTCATTTCTTTATACAAATAGAAGTGGGGCAAGTGTAAAAATCGTAAAAAATGCGGTTTACATGATCGACCAGTTTCACAAAGTTACTTTTTTGTTTGTTTGTTTGCTTGTATTTCCCTTTCATGTCGAAGGCACTATCGCGAAAGAATGCAAAGGTTCCTATTTAGCGGAGCTTTCTTTGAACGCCGAGTAAATCAATCTAAACGAGATTATCTTTCAATTGTCTGATGCGCTTTATTGCTTATTGACAACTCATCAATGTTTTTTTTTAAATCAACAAAAAAAGGATCGTCTGTCTTTCTTTTTTTCGATTGTAGCTCTTGTTAAAGTATTATAGTGTGTGATTGAACTCGCGTCGCGTTATTTCTCATGAATTTATTAATTTCACTTGCATTAACGGCATTACTTTGCCTTTTTTTAAATCATCTTCTTAAATTTACGAATGCAACTAAAATCTAAATTTTTTTTATATATATAATATATGCAACATTTTTTTTTATACATTTTTTAGTTGTCACCAACTGTTAACCCCACCCAACTATAATTAGCGTAAGCCTTAAAATAAGGTATAATCATATATCGGTAGCATATGTATATATAATATATAATATATTATATTTATAAGTAACAATATAAGTAAGTTTTTATCGTAAGTATGTATATATATTACAAAGCTGAGATCTTCGATTTCGCGGCGTACGTTTGTATTTCTCTTTTGTCACTTATTTTTACCAACAAATTATGCCTGCGCTTTTCATCATTTTTTGTTTGTTTTATCAGCACTCGATTCTAGTGCTCTTTTTCAAAATTTAGTGTCATGCTCGCAAGCTGGTCTTATGCAAACATAATATGCTTCAAGTCGCTCGACTATGTATCCACAATCCATACAGTTTCGAATAGAAAAAAAAATATATATATATATTCAACTGTTTTCTGGTAATCGATTTCAAACAAATATATTTCACGTTAAAAGTGCAAGTAAAAAAAGTAAACAGAGAAAAATAAATTTATAATCGAGTCTTTTGTATTCAATACGCCGCATCGAATGAACTCTACTGCAGTCGCGTTTACCTTGGGCGACGTAATGTTGACTACTTACTTGCCCAGTTATAAGCCATCATGCACTTACTTAAATTTTTTAACAAAGAATCAAACCATTTCATATTGTCAATTAAAAAAAAAATTTTTTTCGTGAGTTTCTGGTTATCATGAAATCTATTCATACTCACACACAAAAAAAAGTTAGTCTATACATATGCTACTTTCATAGTTTTCATTTTAAATACTTTACATGAATTGTACAACTAATGTGTTTAACCAACTCATGGAATAATAATCGCTTAAGAATACAAAACTAAAATTCTAAATCGATGTGATAGGATCAGACTCATTTGATACACGAATCAATACCTTTTCTTATGATATCGCATTTTTTTTTCACTCAATTTTTTCAACTTTTTTTTCCTCAAGAGCATAATATTTATTAGGATAAATAAAATTATCAATTATTATCATGATTAAAATATCAATAAATTTTTAGAAATGCTTTGTAGACCTATTACAAAAATAGTTCGATTCTTTGGATACAAATTTAAATTACGCGCATCCCATCTGTCATTGATCGTACATTCTGTTACTACCATTACAAATCTCGCGTAAATTGTCGTGACAAATCTTAATCAAAAATAGGTCGTCACTCGCTTAAAACAAGAAAAATATTATAATTGTAGTAATAATAATAATAATGATAATAATAATAATAATAATAAACCTTCGTCGTTCATTACGACACGACTTTCGGTATCAACAATCGTTATATTTTTATAAGAACTTATTTTATGTACAGATAACTGACATCTTTCTCGAGCAATATCCCATTCACTCTCGTTTATTCAATCTCGTGAGCGTGTGGAATACGCAGTTGACATTTTCGGATTATTCTTTTGTGCAAGCTTTTGTTTTTCCTGTGCGCTCTTTCATTCTCGCTTCTGTCGGGCGTAACGCGCATTTCTTTTTTGATTAACAAAATTTCAGCAATCTCAAAAAGATTCTTTCAAATCATTACAAGTTACATTTTTTCCATTGCTAAAACGATGGGCAACTTTTTACAAAGATTATCTATTTCCAAATGACTAAAATTATTTATAAAATTCTTGTTATGTTGAACAAGCTATACATTTGTTGTAAATTCTTTCCTTGGCGAATTCAAATAATTACAATTGTCATGAAAAAATTGTATTTTTTTCCATATATACAATATAATAATATATATATATATCCAAAATGTTTCGTTTAAAATTATAATTCATCTATATACAAAGCTATACATTTTGAAAAAAAATCGTAAGATTAAAGCTATGTATTCAAAACCCATTCGTCAACATTTTGCAAATTTGGCTTATAAGTTGAAGATCGAGTGATCAAATTACTTCTCTTTTTACGTACGCGACCGGATTTTTAATTACTGGTCGGTCTCTAACCACGTCTTCGTAAATAATATTTACCGAGAAGAAATAATGGGTTTTTAAATATGAGCAAAGTGAGTGAACTGAAAGTTTCAGACTTTACGATTTCCTCTCTCATTTTTAAAAAAATTGAAGGAGTGCATGAACTTTGAAGACATAAATATATGGCAGTGCAGAAGAGGTGGAGAATTGACGATTTAATTTGAAAACATATTACGCGTTACGCCCTTTTATGATCAATAAATTTTCTTTCAAACCGAATGAACACGCAAAACACACGCTTTTTTTATATGTATGTTATCAGTTGATTTTTTGTATCATATTCTTTTTATCGTAAAGATGCGTTTGTACTACTAATAATTATGAATATTAAAAAAAAAGGAAAACAAGAAACGTAACTATATATGCCTTCGAAAATATATCATAATAACGAGTGCATCTGTCAAATCATTTTCTGTGTGCAATCAACTAGAGATTTTTTTTCATTATAAAAAGAGCCAACAAATAATATCACTGGATGTTTATGATGAATGAGCACAAATATTTGCAGTGATATCTAGAACTAATGAAGTCTTAAATATTCTTAAAGTTTTTGCTTGAGTCACGGTGTCAGATTTTTCGAGAGAATGATCAACTCTTATCATTGAACTACGTAGTCTTTTATAAATAAAAAATATATATGCAGAAACGCTAAGAAAAATGATCAAACTCTGAAGCTTTTTTTTAATGAGCAGTTATAAATTTGAGATTTAGATATTGATAGCAGCTGAATAACTGCTTTGTTTAATAATATATTGCTCTGCAGACTTATTATTTTGTTTCATTAAGTATAGTTATAGTATCAGAATAAGAGATAATAGAATCAATAGTGCTATACATTTCTAAATCTATGTCGATTATGAAATATGGTCATTGATAACTCTTACGTGAAACATAAATCAAGATTTACGTGATATTTATCGACTGTGTGCATTGGCCGCAAATTTATATTTGTGATGTTTCAATACACTCGCAACTTTTTTTTTCGTTTTCAAATATGAGTAAATCTTATGTCGTCGATCGCTTTTCTTTTGATAGTATATGCAGGTACAACATCGCATCATTCGAAGACAAGACAAAATATACTCATATCTTATGGGAAGACTAAATTTTATCTTGGTTCGTGTCAATGACTAATTTCACTGTAAAATTCGAACGTTTCAAATGTTAAAAAAAATCTCTCATCATCGCGCGTGTACTCGTCGGCACACTTATCAAATTTCATCGATATTTGTCTTTTAGAAGAAATTAAAGCGTAAGAGTGATAAAAAAAGTAACTCATTCCTTTCGTTTTTGAATGAAAGAAAACACGAATAGCCTCTTTGTTAAAAAACATACCGCGTCTCCCCCCATTCTCACAGCATTGAGTATGCGTTGACTATTATTTCACGGGATTATCGGTGACGGACAATTTTTGCTGTCTCGAAAAAATCAAAATGAACGCACCCAGCAGCCACAAATATCGACTCACTCACTAAATTGCGCGTGTGGGTGGGTGCTTTTAAATGTTGGTTTCACTGTTCCTTTCATCGTCAACTTACTTTTCACTTTTGCGCAGTCTTCACGACTTCTTGTGGTTTCGTGAACGAGCCCGAGTTGTGTCGACTTCTCGGTTGCTGTTGTTGTTGTTGTTGCTGCTGTTGACTTGCCGAGGTGGCTGGTCGTTTGGCGTGACCAAGTCTACCCGAACCGAAGGAACCCGCTCTGTTGCGATATTGCGCGAGATTCACACTTTGCTTCTGTTGCGTCTGCTGCTGGTGCTGAGCATGCGAGCTCGCCGCATTGGCATTGTTTGCGGTGGGTAGTGTTACTGTGCTAGAGCCACCGGATAGACGCCGCAGGCGACTGCTTGGCGAGGCTTCGATGCCACTCGCGCTTTCCGATACGCTCCTGTTGCGACGTTTGTTGGCACCTTGTGATCTTGAGACCTCGTTTATTTGAGGCTGAAAACGGTGACGTTTTAAATGAAAGTTTTATAAACAACTAAGCTTTTTTTTTTGTTTAAAAAAATCCTATCTTACCTCAACTACTCTAAAATCTTCAATAGTTTGGAATTTCTCGAGATAACCTTTCAGTGTGGGGTCAACATCAAGTTCTTTTGCGTGCTTATAATACTTTAGGAACGCCCAGAACTTTTCCAGTCCGTAGAGTTGACCTATAAAGATGTACAGTATTAGCATGATTACATACATGCAGAAAACTCAAATGCAAATCACTTACCGCTTTCGTAATCTCTCATTGTTTCAGTTTGGAAATCTTTGTAGAGCTGTGGTCGGAACTTCTTTTCCAAACCATAACTATAGAATCGGAAAAGGCACTCAAGTCCATACCGATATCCTTCACATGCATCCTCGTAAGCTACCGTTCTGAATTCCTCGTACATAGTACGGTTGAAGTTCTCTCTCAAGAAGAACGACCAGAATCTGAAGAGCGTGTTCATCTCTTGCGACTGTCCAATACCCAGCCTTTTACGCTCTGTAATTGAAAATGACGGAGAAATTAATTTTCAATGCACAACCAATTAAAATCAAATAATTGTATGTAATTATCATCAGATAATAAGATTCAACATGGCATTATCTGCCGGGAAAAGAAGACAAAATAAATTGATTTTCATCAGCCTAGGACTAGATTTCTTTTTAATTTGTTAAAGTATAGGGTTAATGAAATTTACCTTTGAGACATCGCGAATGATATTTATGATAGACTTGCTGCGTGAAGCCATTTTCTTTCAACATTGAATGACTAGGATGTTGGAAGGTTGGTAGCGATTGAGGAGCACTACCATAACTGCTAGCCAAGAAACCTTCATTTGGACTTGTACCAGTGCTACTTCTGCAATATAAAAAAATCATCAAAAATATTATAAATTTACGAACAAAAATAATAAAGCAACCAAGAACCAAGAAATACAACTAACCCGGTTGAGTAAGTCCTGGGTCTGTGTTCCCTGACATCCATAATCCAACCAACGTGGTGCTCGACCGGTGGATTATTGCTGTGTCGCGTCTTACGCTTACGAGGTGTTCGCGGATCAACCGCAGCCTCGTCCTTGACAACAGCAAAGAATCTTGGCACAGCCCTAAGATGTCCTCGATTTGGCTTACGCCTCTTGTCAGCAAAGCTGTCGCGTTTCTCCGGCACTTGCGCTGGTTGAGTTGACTGCTTCGCTTGCTTAGAATCGGAAACTTCCGCGTCGTCCATAGGAGTCGGAGGTGGCGGTGGCACTTCGGGATTCGCTTTGCGTGGTGCCTTTGGTGCCATTTTCTCGAAGGCCTCTTGGCTGACGACGTTAATGGTTTTGTAACTTCCAATCGAAGACGATGAACCAAACTGCGGAAAAAGGATTTATGAGACACTGTCGTTTGATATTCATTTAAATTATGCTTGGTTGTAAATTTTAGTTCAGATAAGTTATATCAACATAATATTTCTGCCGGGAAAAGAAGACAAAATAAAGAAATTTTCATCATACTCAACGGAATTTCGAACACTTGCGTATAATTACATCAATGCTAACCTTCTCACGACCATCCTTCCACAGGTCTTCTTCATAGTAGTACAAGCCATCATTGATAGCTTGCTCAAGATCCTGCGACATTTTGACACGAGTTGTCCAATCACCGGTACGATCATGACCCTCGTGTTTGGGAAGTCTCGAAGATGAGCTTTGTGTCACGATCAACAGTTTGTTGAGATCTCTATCGGATAATTCATTATCATCTTCGTCTTCAGACCTGAAATTGTTATCGTTCGATAAGAAAAAATCCAAAAATAATCCAATAATCATGCTTTTCAAAGTAATTTTCAGAAACTAACTACAATCAACATTGTTTCTCAGATGGGAAAAGAAGACCAAATTTAAGTATTATCATCACTTGAAAAAAAAAAATGTTTAAGTACCATTGGAACATCATACTTTGGAAGATTCTTACCATTCTGAGAAAGCATTATGACGTCCAGTGGGTACAGGAGTGTCTAATTCTTCGTCAAACTGGAAATCTAATTCTTCCTTCTCGTGTTCTTTACTGTCAGCTTTTTGGCTGCTCGTAGTTTTTTCTTTAGTATGCTGCTTGACTTTTCTCTTCACTTCTTTCCAAGCGTCATCCTTGGGTGGCGGAGCTTCACCATTAACAAGAGTTTTCTTCGATTCTTTCGAAGGTTTCTTTTTCTCGTCAACAGCAACCTTCTCTTCCTTCTTTTTCTTCTTCTCCTCGTCGACTTTTTCTTCTCCTTCAACTTGCATATTCGTCCCTTCGGGTTTAGAATTGATTAGAACAGGCACAAATTCCGGCACATCCGGGTTAAGTGACTCGCCAATCGACGACGAGACGCTATCGGACTCACTAACGCGGGGAACATTGGCGATTAATGGGGTAGTTTGAAGAAGGCGAGGTATCGGTGGCGCGGGGATTGTCGCCAGTGGTTTTGCAGCAGGGAAAAATTCGGGCTGCGAAGGAGGCATTATATTGTCGTTCTGCGAGTTTGAGGACGTGTCCGATGAGTCTGAGAAAATTGGGTTGCCTGCGGCGTCGAGAATTGGCCATTTGAGTGGGTCAAACAAGGTACGCACCTGGAAAAAAATGTTGATTAGATTTCTCTTTCAATTACACTCCCAAGTTCAGTGTGCTTTTGAAAAATCAATGTTAGAAGGGTAACCATCAAACTCCAGTCATTGGATGAGTTCATCCTAATGGCGTTAGCGAAGCCTTCTTATTTTGATTTTGCACACATGCACGAGTTTAACGAATATTGTATTTGATAAACGAATATTGCATTGTGCTTTCATCTTTTAAATTAAACATACAATGAGTCAACGATAATTACCTTGAAACCATCGACCAATTCGAGTTTATCTGACTCAGTTATAGCCTCAATGACTAGAGAAACATCCGTAGTTAAGGCCTGTACGCGATGGAACGAAGCAATCAGAGTTATTGGTAGGAAACCCTGAGCGTCCATTTTCCTTCTTAAGAAAAAATCTCTTAAAAGATTCTCTTCGCTAAAATAATATTCTCTGAAAAACAAATGAAGATTAATTAGTACTCTGATCAAAATACACTTCGAATGTCGTTAAAATTCAATGAGAACTTACATTTGTTTTCTAATGTACTCTTTCAACGTCGTATTATCCAAATTCAGAAAATTCGTGTTATTATAATAAAAGGTTCCCAGGTAAGGCATCATGTAGGAAGGATCGGCTGCGCTATATTTGTTAACCTGTCGACAGACAAAAGAATCCGTCAAATCATTGCTCGTATAAACCAAAAGCGATTGAACATAAAAGGGTTACAGTCAGGTCTACCATCAAAGTGAATATCTTTCATGATACTTTTGTTTTCAGATCATTCCACTTTGTGTCATCACGTGTTATTCAATACACACAGACAGTAGAATAAATAGAAAAAATGACCATCACCTGTGTTATAATCACCTGAGAGTAGTCAGCCGGGAATCCCAAGTAATCGCTCCTCTGTCTGTATCCACCGCGAGACACGGCAGTTCCACGGCCTCTCGCTCTGCCGCGGAAGTTACCTCGACCGCGTGTACCGCGATAATTATTATTGCTATAGTTACTGGATCTGTCGAAATCTCGGTCTCTCCAGTTTTCGTCTTCTGCACGAAACGAAGAAACGTTAAAATATTCGTCAACGTGATATTTATTTTATTTTTTTGCTTGATCGACAAACTTACCATTTCTCCTGCTATCAAGATGCTTATCTCGTTGCGACTGATGCTTCGGAGAACGTTCCCTCTTACTGCGATTTTTCGTTATGTCGATCTCTAACGGGACCCACTTTTGTTTATTTGCTGAAAAATAAAAAAAAAAAGTTTTACGATCGTACGGATACCAAAACATTATAATTAAATACAATAAATTCCAAGTTTTTATGACTTGCATGAAAAAAAAATCTCTTCCTAGGTATTCACATAACGCAATTTAACACGTTCGCTGCGGCATAACCCTATTTGGGTCATGATTTTTATTCACCAGGTGCGGCATGACCCAATATGGGTCACAGATGATTTCACGTTTAAATCGACCTCTCAACTGCTATTTTGAGTTTTCTGACTTGTATAATCAATTTTCTTACTGTGTGGCACCTCGGAAAGAAATAGTTTTCGTCGTTTTTAATAAATTCACAGTTCGAATATTTTACGTCTTTTCATTATACTTTTTTTTATTTTTAGGGTTTTTTTTGCATTATTTATTATTTTTAGGTTCACAATCACTGTTGCAACCTCTAAAAAAGATGATAGTACATGTTATGCATTATTTTATAACAATTTTAAAAGTCAAATTATAAAAATGTATGACCCATATTGGGTCATGCATACTTATGGTGTTGGTGAGTTAGAGGATGCCATACGTATCCTATAAAACCGATTGTTAATTATTTTAACATCAAACCCTCAAAAATATACGTTTCGCACCACGGGAAAAAACAGCTTGTGTCGCCGTCGCAGCGAACGTGTTAACGGATAATCAACATGTCGCACTTTACATAATTTATTAGTCACAGTAAAATAATTACTCGCTCATTATTTTAATGACACGTTTTTCCCGTATTCCATATACCGTATTTAACGTGCTAAATTTACGAAGCAAAGCAAACGGAAAATGAAAAATACCTTTCTTCTTTCTGTCAGCACTATCGGTGTGCTCGTCACTGTCGTCTTGACTTTGATTCGCTTCTTTATTCTCCTTGCCTTTGCTTTCGGTGGCAACGACGCTGCCTTCCTTCGAGTTGCTCTGGTGCTCAATGACGCCATTCTGTTTGGGACTGTTCACGCTTGGCTTCTTCTGTGGAAAATTGGAAACAAAACGTTACCGGATGTTACTTGTTGTTTTTCTCTCTTTTTTTTTTCATTTGCGTTGTAGAAGTGACAATGCAACTGCGACGTTAAAATCTAGGAACAGTGTTGCTTTTAAATTTAATAGGATGTTACACTATTGAATTATTTTTGAAATTTTCTTATTTCAAAAAATAGTAATTATAGCATCAATAACAAGATAACCGATACGTATTTCGCAAAACGTATAAATATTATTTTGAAAGTAATCGAAGAAAAATACTGACGTCAAGGCAAATTCTATTCATAATTGTGGCAATGTCTCATAACAAATTAGCATGATATAATCATCAAATGTAGTGTAAACTTGTCAAAACAAACTCGCAATATTTTCCAAAAGCATATCATCGCCCGTCTACACACGCCTTTCGAGTCAACCATCATTTGCTAAAAATTAAAAAGTTGTCCGAACGTCCATGCAGCGTGGTTCGCATTACAGGCGACCTCCCCACCGATAAAACCGTTCGTTGCCGCATACATATAATATGCAGCACTTTCTAGCGAAATGTGCCTTTGAAATCTCGAAAGAGTAAATTATAAACGCAGCCCCTCGAAAATACCAAAGTTTCATTCGCACAAAACGCGCTGCCTTACAACAAACGTCCTTGGCTATATAACCCGACAAGAGAGAAAGGACGTTCATCGACGTGTGGGAAAAGTTACACCAGCGATATTATAAACCCACCTCTCCTTGAGCGCCCAAAGTCGGCCAGTCTCCGATATCCGTGAAGTCGCTTGCCTGCAAATAAATAAAATAAAGAATAAATAAAAATTGAGCAGTTTTCTTTGTGCGCGCGCGCGGTTATGATTTGACGAAGGCTTTCGCTGCTCTTTGTAGCTCGTAAAACTCGTTCGATATATATATTATATATATGATTGCCCGATTTACATTCTTTTGTGAAAATAAAAAAAATAATTTTTACATGGAGAGGAATATGTCAGATGGTTTACCATCAAACTCCAGACTTATGCGTGTACCCCTTGCGCGACATGTGTTACTTAATTTTGTTTTCGAATTTGGGTGTTTATCTTATCGCAGAATATATCAGCTTCATTCAAATTCTATTAGCTGAACCTTGAGACTTGTCATCTGTTCTCTCTCTCTCTCTCTCTCTCTCTCTCTCTCTCTCTCTCTCTCTCTCTCTCTCTCTCTCTGTCCTCCCGAACACGGCGGGATGTTGGAATAATTAAAATGTACTCTTTATCATTGTTTTATCTGTCAGAGTTTAAAAAAAAAGTTTTTTCCAATTAAAAAATGTTTTCCGCAAATCGACAAAAATTCTAACAATAAAAAAAGTAACAGATCGAGTAGGCGCGAAAATAGAAAAGTGATTGCGTAAAAGATGCGGCCCGTAGTGTATAGTAGTAGCCTGGAGCAAAAGAAGAAGACGAAGAAGAATCGTTGCTGGGAGGCTTTTTATTTCTGGCGACGGTGACGACGACGACGAAACTACTTATAAATTTTGCGGGACGACTACACAGTCACGTAGTCGCTTTTACCATTACCTTCTGGTTGAACTTTCGTCGGTCCTTCGGCGCTTTAACCACCGTTGGCTGTTGATTGCTGCTAACGCCATTTTCTGTAACAAAAAAAAAAGAATGAACATTATGAAATCGATTAAAAAAAAATGTTTTCGTCTACGTGTCATCGAAAAAAAGAAAACGTCAGTTTTTAATAATAAGATAAGCCATACAGTACAATAGTCATACATTATTATTTCGAGGCACACAAAAAAGCACACGCCGGGAAACGATAACAAAAAAAAAAAAGAAACGTCGATAACATTCAACGAGGCTAATTCAATTTTTCGGTTGATCAACGACGATTGCGTAACGACACACGAGAAAAGAAAAAAAAATTATAATAAGTAAAGTGTCGACTCGATCCGTAATTAGAAAAAAAAAAGCTTCGCGCGCGGTATAATAAACAACGAAACGCGGTTTCTTTGTTACGCTCGACATCATATCGATGCCAAAGACAGAGAGAGAATTTCTTTTCTTGGGGGTAGGCGCCGCAAGCTTATTTTTAAAATCCGAAAGAATGGAATATTTGGCAGCGACAGACAGATACGATTCGCTTCGAAGCGTTGTTGCTATTTTCAAATGTTGTTGATGCCTAATAATATTTTCTTTTATAGCGAGGGTTCAACGGCACTTGATGTGTGGAGAGAAAAATGAAGTAAATCTCATTGTTTCTTGGATCAAGTGAACAATAATAATGGTAAAATCTCGCAGAGTTACTAAAATAAAATGTATAACGAGCGATAAACTCAACGTGGCAGAGTCAATTTCGAAGTCACGAGTAAACGAGCAATTTTTTTTTCTTTAAAACGCGATACAACGGGAAAATTTTTTCGGCGCTGCTAAACGAGCGAGGAAACCTCGCACGCACTTAAATTTCGTAATTAGGAATACGCAACACCATCGAGCACATGGAGTTATAAGGCGCCGCATTTTATTATGAATTCGATCCGTTTTTTTTTATTTCGCCAAAGAAGAAGGTATAGTTTCTTTTTTTTTTATACAACGTTGTTTTGTAACATATGCCGTAGTTTCTATATGTTATCGATCAAACGCCACGCGGTCGAGTAGCTTTTTAAAAAACGTATATCTGAATAATCATAATTATGTAAAAAAAAGAAGGAACTTGCGAGAGATTATTGAATAACTCTTACTCAACGTTTGGATATAACTTTCAGTAATTAAATTTAAAAAAAAATGAACTGCATATTGCACCGACAGCTGTTAATTAATCATCGCGAAGAATAATAAACGCACAGTAATAAATCACACAAAACACGCGCGCGTGTGTGTGCACTTGCATTTGTTTACTACTAAAGCCAAATTTCGAGGCGGCTTATTGTTAGCCCTTGGCATCGTGGCGAACGAAAACAAACACGATTATGCAACGATGAAGACGAGAACGAATAGGGCGCAAAATAATTATCGGTGCCGCGGACATTATCTGATTACGAGGATTTTGCTTTTTTTTTTTTGCGCGCACTTGTACGTAAAATTGCAGAGCTTGGGAGCTTCGAAACAAGGAAGAGCATAATATACGTAGATTAAATACTATTAGGTAAACTCGTCGGCGAATTGCATGTCGCGGCTATACTTTTGATTTTCAATGTTGGAATACATTTCTATCAACTCGCGACGACACGGTGTAGCTTGGAAAATTTTTAACGATCGGAAGAAAAAAAAAATTAATCGCACCGTAAAAAAACATTTTTTACAGCTATATATACACACACGCAAATTAATTTTTGATAAAATTTCGCTATCGAGACACTTAATGCAAATATGTATATATATATCACGGTCGATAGCGCCACAAGGCTGCTCATTCAGAAAACCCGTTTTTTTTTTATTTCTGCTAAAAATAAACCTGCATCTCTTTTTTTTTTCTTCATAAAATCACTTCTATACTTTTTTTTCGTCTGTCTCTCCTACACAAATGTACATTCGTAGATCCGTCAATCTCTACACATAATTAGACGACGCATTGGCAATAAAGAGAGCAGATGTTTCACCCCGCGCGTTCGTCGTCGACACAACAAAGCCACGTGAAAAACAGCGAGGAAAAATAAGAAAAACAACAGCGACACTCACTTTGCGTAGCATCGATCTTCATATTGACCAAAAACTTTTTGGATACCCTCAAGTTGTATTGTGCTTGACAATCTCCGCAATTTCAACAACTCATAATCGAACGAGCCACATAAAATTTCTTTTCTTTTTTTATCGACACTTAATTTTTTTACAAAACACTACGTCACTACCACTGTTTAACGAACGATTGAATAGAATATACGAGAGAGAGAGAGAGAGAGAGAGAGAGAGAGAGAGATAATGAAATAGAGAGAACCGCGTCGTGAGGTGCTCCGCGACGTACTAAAACCCAAGCAGCGAGCAGTGCTTTGCCAACAAACCGCCGAGGGAGAGAGAGTGAGTTGCTGTATATTACGAGTCTTTGCGCGTGTATAAGTGAGAAAGGTTGCAGCTGCTATCTTACTCTAGCGGCAGTTTTTCCGTTGAGTTGAAAATATATAATTTTTTTTTTTAATTACTTTAGAAAAAATAAACGTAAGTTTTCTTTCGCTGTTAGCGGATATTATCTAAGCGAGCGCGCGCTTGTATCTTATAAATCAATGAAAATTGAAATAAAAAGAACCGAAACTTGGGCGATCGATCAAAGCCACGACGACGGAAAATAACGTAAAGTAAAGTGACTTAGCGCGAAAATAGCACCCAAAAATAAAATTGAATATTCTTGATGTTTTTTTCATGAATAAAAGGGAAGCTATTTTTTAAAAAAAAAAAGCTTATCCAAATATTTGCTCATCCGTGCGAGACAAGATAAAAAAAACAAATATATCGTTGAGGATGTAGCGAGAGACATGTGTATGAAAGTTGTCGCACGCGCCCGAAGGTGAGCAACTCTCCCTTTAGTTCGTTTTTTTTTCATTCGGGAGAGTGTAACGCCGCTTCCGCCCTATTCTCCCCGCAGGGCGAATAAAAACACCTTGACTCGCGCGCCGATTTTCGATATAGGGTCAATGTTTTTTTTCTTTCTTCGACATTGAAAAAACTTTTTTTTTTTACTTTTCTTCGAGCAGAAACAAATGATTCCCGGATGTATCCAACCACCTTTTTGCGATATTTATAAGTCGAGGTACTTTTCCATCTCTTTCCGGTTTCTTTTTCTCGCGATTTTAGCATATTTATCGCAAACTTCGATTGTGGGTGTAATACTTGCCGAGTATATACTTTGCTCAAGTTTCCTCAAAGTCACACCTATCGAGCAACCGAAGAAACAATTAGAGAATGAGGAAAAAAAAAGAGCAAGAGAAGGAAAAAAAAATCATGCAAATAAGAAAAATTCATCAAACAAATCTTTGATTACTCAAACAAGTCGTTTCTTTTATTTTCTCGGGGATTATATTTTCAAAACGTCCGATAAGGAAATCGCATTAATTTTCCTCGATATTAAAAAGAAAGTAGGAAAAAAAAACTTTTCTAACGATTACGTTTTTGTTGCGAGCATTTTCACGCGAATCGCTTCTTATCGCGAAACGCGTGATGTCATTTTACAGCAATTTCGATAATAAGTACTCGCCGTTTAATAATGCGCTTTTACTAATTCGAAACAGTAAAATAAAAAAATTAATTAAGTACGTGTTAAAGTTGCTTCGACAATTACAATTAATTGAAGTTCCACTTCGAATTACATTGAAAAACTTTGTATGTATAACCTGAGCTATAATTTCTTTTATTTACCAATGACGATAAGACACACCTGTCACATTGTAAAATAAAAATATACATATGAGTTCGTTTGCACAATGCATCGATACACCCTGTTTGCACGCGCGAAAATGTACGACGAGAAAAAAAAAATTATTACTCGTACACGTGCGACTTTTACAACTATATGACGAAATCTATAAAAAAAATGCCGATTCTTGAAGCCTAAAATGGCAAAAATGAATTGTAACGCTAGAGCTT
>JAWWMK010000021.1:5030132-5057842 GCA_035047105.1 Galeopsomyia nigrocyanea | reverse complement strand
ACGCTATCATTTTTCATTTTTCATTAAATTCCAAAAAAACGTGGAAATTTACCTACTTTTTTCTATTATTTTTTTAAACTTCCATGGTCGAAAAAAGGGTGACACACCCATTTTTGTGGATGGGCCCAATTTTTTTTCGGTTCCTTGTGTAGTATAGAATGATATCCTGAAGGAATTAGGAGCGTCGAGTCAATTTGACTTTTTTTAGAACCGGTGCCGAATTAATCAAGTTTTTTTGTGGAATTGGACATATATCTTCGCCGAAGATTCACCCTGTTGACTTTTTTATGCGGGCCCCGCGAGTTTTGCTTCGCGGAGGTTGCTTTTTCGATTGGATATATGTGTATTTGTAGAAGAAAATCGAGGGAAATGTAGATTTATATTTTTTTCCATAACGTCGAATAATTTTTAAACTTCGCGTTGAATAATTCAAGCATATCACTATACAGTGATGTTTACGCAATCTCAGTTTCTTTTTTCGTCGGGGAGAATATTGTTGATTTTAGAAGTCGGATGTTTTCCGAGAACAAATATTTTACGACGCATTTTTCCTCGAGTGAAAGAACGAAAATTACCCGCTCGAAAGAAGGAATATTACGTTTTAAAAAAAAGAAAGAAACGCACAGCAGCGCGAGTATATATATATGACGACTTTTTTTTTGTTTCTTCCCGTAAAGTCTCCTCTGTGCAACTTTTTTTTTGCTGCAGTGCGCTAGATAAGAATATATACTCCAACGGCAAAAAAAAAAGAGCGAGATCAAGCTGAATTTGCATGTAAATGATTTTAATTAAAAGTTTGTCGCACTTGTAAAAAAAAGTACTGAGGCTGTCTGGCTCTATTTTTCAAACAAGGGCGCGCGCAATTAACGACACTCTGATGGCTCCAAACAAAATAAACAAAAAGAGGCGACGATTCTTCACTTTTTTATATCTCATTAAATTCGCACTCGTCCGTTTTAATTTCTTCATAGGCAATTAGCTTTAAACGTTGAACGTCTTTCTTGCAAAACTTTGTTGAACTCGTCGGGAGAGGGCGAGAATAATCTTGACTTTGGTCTCATAGAATCTTGAGTCCTTTACGAGCGAGACGGACGCCGCGCGCTCGCTGTGAAATTTCGTGTAATACCTCGAGGGCAACTATACTAGGGGCGCACTATAAAGTTTACGCGAAGAAAATTGACATGACACGGAAGAAAATGCAAATTTTGACGTACGCTTTTTTGTCTATTCACATACGACGTGAATGTCATGTTAGCGAGACGTATAAGTTGAAAAGTAACCCTTCCTTTTTTTTAAATTCTTCCTTTTTTTTTTATGGATTTAGGTCGTTTTGACATTACACGGAAAGGGTTCAACGAAAGGGATTCCTTTTTTTTTGTCGGAGAAGGGATTAAAAAGGGGATATCTACGTTTGCACGAACAGACTCGTTTATTTTTCAAAATGTCTCCCCGTTTAAATCCTACTCTCGCTGGAATATATGTATTACGTCTTTTTATCTATATCCTTTCCGCGGATTTTCATAATTTTTCTTTTCTGGAACAATAAGCACGAAGTCCGTTTCTTACATTGCTTGTGACAGCTTTCTTGATGAAACTGGTTTCTTTTCTGTCTGTATCAAAGTAAAAAAAAAAAGCTCGATTAACCCGACTAAAATTTAAAAAAAAACCGCAAGAATTCTGTAAATCTCAACGCGCTTCGCGAATTCAATGCCGGCAACGACACGCAATTTTCCATCGCGCACATATGTAGCCATTGCAATTTCATTATTCGCAGTAGGAAAAACGTTAGCGCGACTCAAAAAGCCACCGGTGCAGCACACACCAAACGCTTATAACCTTATATATGTACATATCCGCGTCTCTCGCACTTAAACTCCGAATTCCTCGCGAGGTCACGCACATACAATATATATGCATTCTATACTGCCGACTCTGAAAATTACACGCTGCTACCGTATGCGCGAAGGCGTGAGCGAGCTACCGTTTTTCTTCCTTTTTTTTTTTTTGAATTGCAAATTCATTCGCCGCCTCGCGTTTATCTCGATTACTATGCTATATAGTCCGAGATTTTGGAAATTTCACAGCCGATTTGCAACGCGGTGTATGTAGGAACTTCAACTATTTTATGCGATATGTGCTGATGCTAGTGGATGTGAGGTAGTGATTTAATTACGAAGTTATAATGCATAATTTGAGTGAACTGCGCTTCGTAGTGGAATTTCAGTATATACTACGCTGCGCTAGTAATTATAGGCAAATTGATGAATTTTCAAAGTTCATTATTATTTCGATGATGGATTATAATATATAACTGGGATAATTATGCTATTAGTGCATAATTATCAGTTTTCGGAATAGAATATGCGTTGATCTGTTTTTTGCAATTAAAGTACGATGCAATTATTCTCGATGTTTTTTTAATTGCGAAAAAAAAAAACGTTCCATTTTTTGAAACAACGTGGCACTCTTTCCTCTAACTACACCGGTAATAATCGTCACGGTAAAAAAGCTGCGAAATGGTTTTTAATTATTTATTTTTCTTTTTCAATGCGACGTAAACGTCATGCTTTTGCCCATTATTATACTTTTCTCTCTATCTCTCTCTCTCTCTCTCCGTTCATTTAAATCTCACGCACAAACGGGCATTTCGAAATCGCGAAAAAATTTCTCTCTCTCGAGCGAATCGCAGCTATATTACGAAAATTTCATAGTTCCACGGTTCGCGAAAAAATTTTATATAACAGCGCTCACGGCAAGTAAGAAAGAAAAAAGGGAATTTCAATTTTATTTTTTTCCGTCGCATCGCTCACATGGACGGACAGTCACGCGTGAAATAATCGACGCATCCTTATGGATACACCGAAGCACCCCCTATATACACTTCGGAGCTTATCGAGTTACGATGTTCTAATTAAGCGGCCCGCTGACTCGTTTGACAATGCGATACGATGCGACACCCCGATAAGTATATACAACACTCATCCCTCTGTATAGTATCTAGCTACTTTTGCTAATTTTTCACTTTCACTTCGCTGACTTCCGTCCTTTCATATTCCTTCGTCGTTAAATTGGAATATGCTGTGATATAGAAGGGAGAGATATGTATTATACGCGACACGCGGGATACGTTGGGGCAATCAAATTTATCCACTTTCCCGTGAGTTGTCATTGTGTACAACGAGCATGTATATAAAGGGAATAAAATTTTGGCCGAGAGGTATATATAAATTATGTGATTTTATATACATAATTGAATCGAAAATTTGTATATTTCGAATAAATTCAGAAATGTACCATATTTATATTTCAACGTTAATATCGAACGCGAGGAAAGAGCACTTCGAATAATGAGGTGTACGTATACGTGATACATATTTATATACGCGAGCGTGAAGTGGAAAACGAAATCCAATGTGTATATGTACAGTTGGCTACTTCAATTTTATCGCAAAACGAAAAATCCCTCCCCCTACGCTGATCCTATCTACATCCCCTTTCGCGCATTGGTAAACAACGGTGTTAGAATTCCATTCGCAGCTCGCTCTCCAAACCGATGTATCTATATACAGAAGCAAGTTCCGCGAGTCCATGGCAATAATGATTATTGACCGAAGGATTGTATTCTCTCTCTCTCTCTCTCTCTCTCGCTCTCTGTTGCCGAGGTTAATGTGATACTGCGTTGTAGCTTCGTTCGCGGGTAAAAGAGGGCGATGAATGAAAACGAGCTTGCAAAAAAAAAAATGAAAGAAGAACAAAAAGTTCGCCTTTTGAACGTAGCGCGCACGGAGCTTTGTAAGCGCTGCAAGCTCTCTCTCTCTCTTTTTTATTCACTACTGGCGCAGAATGTTTAACAGCAAATTAGTGCGGCTGAAAAGTACCTTTGATATCAATGTCAAAGTGACGCAGGCTTTTCTTTTCGAAAAATATATCTTTTAATTAAAAAAAAAATTTTTTTTTGTTTTTGAAATTCTGCAAGGGGTATAAATGAAATCTCTTTTGAATGTTTTTCACTTGAGTTTTACAAAAGACTTCATTTCAGCGTGAAATTAACTTTCGCTCGTACACTAATTGAAATAGTTAGAGATACGACACGAACTTAATTCAATTTGACGTCAATTTGCATTATCGATTTCGTCCTACAAAAAAAAATAATCCAATTTTATGGTGTAGTAGGGTTACTCTCAGCAAGAATAATAATAATTAAGTGGTATTACTCTGAATTCAGAGTATAGCTTGTAAGTCTTCGGCGCTAAAGTTATATACACCGAGAGAAATTTCTCACGGGAAGTCTTATATAAGACGAGCGGGCGCGCATTGAATCGTGTCATTCTTCGCGGGAGACTTATTAGAAATGTTGAAAATTCTCATTCACTTTTCGGTCTTCGCTGTTAAAAAGTGTCGATGTACACTTTCGCCTATAGCGAAGCAATTCTATATCGACGAAACTTGTTCCTCGACTTACACTACAAAAAAATAGTTCTTATTTTATCAAGAACTTTCGTGATTTTTGTTTTTCTCGCGATTATTCGCAATTACCAAGATCAATTATTTTTGTATCGAACTTTTCTTGACATGAGGAATAAGATTTATTTCATTTTTAGATGAATTTTTCAGCTGTTTCATTATAAAAAACATCTTCTTCATAAATTTACTTCATACTTATTTTAAGAACATTCCTACTCAAGTTAAGTACTGTTTTTGATAGTGTACGATTGATTTTAACGAAAAATTCCGCAAATCATAGACACAGAAAAAAAATTCTATACCGCAGACCATATATATACTTCAAAATATTGAAAAGATCCATAGAATACGCAATACTTAAGCCGAAGGGCAACAGCAGCAACGATGAAAAAAAAAGGAAAGAAAAGAAAAGAAAGAGAAGGTGTATCAAGGAAACAAGGTCCATATATCGCCGGCTGTCGAGAAGCTAGTAGGTAGCACACGCGGCACGTGCCAGCTGCTGACTTTGTGGCTCTTTTTTTTTCTCTCTCTCTATACTCTCTTGACCACTCGCTCGCAAGCACGGAACCATTATCCTGATTGAGGCTGGCTGCCTGCAGCGTGCGAGAGCAATTTAATTCATGTCAATGAAGTCGGATCACTTTTGATGTACGTGATGGGAGTTTCGGTAAATCCGTAGTGTTTGCGCGTTATCGAGTATAATCGTGTACGACGCGGGCGAAGTGTTTGCATTTTGATGAATTTTGAGGGATGCGTGTGTATATACACGAAGATATAACTTTGCTGTGCGCCGCGTTATAGCTTGTTGACTTTGATTAGAGAGTGTGATCTGTGAATAACGATGATATACTTGGATGCGAGATGACTTGTTTTTTTAACTTTATAGATGAATGAATTCTGTATATGATTGAATTATTGTTTCTGATGAGATGAATATTTTGATTGAAAAGCAGAGTTTTGAAGATTACAAATTAGAAAAAAGAATTGACGATTTTAACTCGACAAGCTCGTGGAATAAATGCCGGATTTGCGAAACGTTTGAGCAAAAATCAATTAATAATTCCCACGCGTTGATTGACACACGGTTTAAAGATAAAATTGCTCGATCAGCAGAACTGGATCGGATTTACATTGATACGTTCACTTTTAGAGCAAATTTTATTTATTAAATAAAACTCGATATCTCTCGGTTGAAATTTAATTGACTTTATAACTGTGCGTGCTCGTGAAATCGACAAAATTGAAATATTTGTTAGCGCACATCAATATTGCTCGACTCTGTGACCTAAATATATATAAATCTGCAGAGAACTTGTAAATACGCGTCGAGTAAATAATTAATCTATCAGAAATTATTGCTCAGGATTAAAATTCGAGCTATTCCTTTTTAAAAAAAACTTTTTCTTCATCAAAATATCCATTAACTTTTTTTTCTCGATTAAAAATAAAAATCCTGCGAGCGACACGAATATAAAGTTATAAAAGGGATCGAGCATTATGAAATAGAGGCCACTTGAACACGCCGGATGTTATATTCCTATCTCTGGGAGAGGATTAAAATCGACCGCGCGCTCCGAGATAATC
Source organism: Galeopsomyia nigrocyanea (assembly GCA_035047105.1). NCBI lineage: Eukaryota > Metazoa > Arthropoda > Insecta > Hymenoptera > Eulophidae > Galeopsomyia > Galeopsomyia nigrocyanea. The sequence continues at coordinate 5,051,794 of JAWWMK010000021.1, read as the reverse complement.
ATAGTTCGGACAGCTGTCGATAAAAAAATTTCAGTGTAGCAAAGATCTAAGGCTTTTTTTTTTACCTGAATCTCCAAATAGAATATCGGACATGGTTTTTTTTTTCTTTTTTATTGCCAGATTACTCCTGTCGATCAAAAAGCTACAAATTCCATTTTCCAAATCCCGCAGCGCGTCAAATCAAATTTAAACCAATTCGCTTCCGCTGTCCGCAATTATACAAGCATCGAACTTAAAAATTTTATTCGAATCAATCGCTTGCAAAACGCGAAGCATTCAAAATGGAGCAGTACAGCGCGACAAATCTAGTTATAGCGTATATACCTTATGGAAACATCAATATCATTCCATATCCTCGACAATAATACGCATTAAGTATACTCTCGCGTAGAGATTCGCTCGGCTATATCACTGCGCAATATGACGTCAATGCTCATTTAATTATCTTTCTCTTTGGGTCCCACGCGAATGTCAATTAGAAACTCGATCGCTGAAACAATGACGTCTCGTCCAATATATCGCGCGCGACAATGTCATAGGACAATTTTTAAGAAAATCATTGTTATCTTTTATTCTTCTTATCTAATTCTTATTGATTAGTTCGGGTATTATTTGAATATACACACGATATACGTATATGTATAATCGGTGGAGAAAAATAGTTTGTCTCTATAATTTTCGCGTTATCGGTTTTACAAATTTCAAATAACTATTTGAATATTACATACTAAACTATTTAAACTGCCCAATTTTCTTCCGTCTGTCGCTCTTTCCTTTTTTTTTCCCCATAACGACAGCTGCAGAATACGCATCGCACTCCCTCCGCATATAATCGCCAGAATCTATTGTAACTCGGTGTTTAGAGCTTTTGTAGAGAGAAAGGATAGTGTTAGCCGTACCCGAGGTAAGGTAAACTGCAGAAAAGCGGAAAAATTGAAAAAAAAAAACATTTCAATAAATTTTGAAATATTCGCTCGATGTTGTTTTTAATCAATATAATTGCTGCAAAACGGCAATGAAAATGGAGCATCAGGGACAAATTTAGCATAACTACAATAGTATATATACTGAGAATTTCCAAGAAAATCACTACATAATATTACTTTCTTTCAAAAACATCATTCTTCTTCGTATAATAATAATCGTAATAAAGGCGCGCAACTGGCAAGCCGGCGCCGCGAGGGGAGCGAGAATTGTCGGCAAGGTGTGCTTCAATATTCCAAAGTCAGCTGGCTCTCGTTTTGGCACCTGTTCACCGTATTCATTTTCTTTTTTTTTTTTTTTTTTTATTCGACGAACAGCAGCAGCAGCAGTGGTGCTCGGTTACCATGTCGATGTTTGCTGTATGTGTATTATGTGCACACGGAGAAAACGTAACGTTGGTGTTTTTTACTCTATATGGAATTTTTTTTTTCTCTTTCTATAATCCTGACGCTCGAAGCTGTATCGAAATATCTGTAGTTTTATTCGCGCATGTAGCTACGGAACATTTTTTATTTATTTATTTATTTACTTTTCGCGAATTTGAAAGCTTTTTTTCAATCTCTATACGCACTACTCGTGAATATGACATGCAATAAATTTGAGTGCACGTCGATTAAATTTCGCGAAAAACTATTTTTCGCGAATTCGAAAAAAAAAAAAAGTTACGTGAATTTCACGCTGAATATTTAAAAATAAAAAGCATATTTTTCCAATCGATTCAGCCATGCATTTGCACTTCGAATTCTTTACGACCCGATAAAAATGAAAAATCGAATGAACTCTCGATGAAAATAAAAAATGCATATCGCGCGTTGTCGGAACGACTGTACTCGCATTCACCGAATAAATCACTCTCCTTGACCATTAAAAAAGAAAAAAAAGGAAACTACAACTCAACATCCCATTTCCACTTTTTCGTTGCAGATAAGCGAAACACGAGGTCACCTGCGCCACCACCGTGGCGATTCCCATTGCAGCCGTTGCGCGCCAGGTTGGGGTGTGGTGGAGCGTTGCAGTCGCGGTCGCGACACTCTATGCGCCGAATGCCAGCCGGGAACTTATTCGCCGCATCACGGCACTCAACCCTGCTGGATTTGCTCGCGTTGCGGTCCAGGATTGTACGAGGCGCGAAGATGCAGTTCGTCCATGGACACGTTGTGCGACTCGTGTCATCGACGACCGAACGAGTCGAACGACGATTACAAACGCAAGTGCGAGGAGCCGAGGAAAGACGAGAGATTTGGTGTGTTTCTAGCGCCGGAAGATGCGCGTAGCACTGGAGAACAGAGCGAGATGGTGAACGTCGACGAGGATTTACCCGAGGATCTTGAGAGAGAAAGGGAGAAGGTTTTGTGGGAGGATGCTCAAGCGCAGATGAAGGAGGACGAAGCTAAGATCAACGACGTTGTTGCTTCCGATTAAATTGTGTGAAAGAAAAAAATTTTTTTTTCTCTTTTTTTGGCTTTCTCGAAGCCATGAAAATTCAGGCGGACAGATGTGTGTACATTAATTCGTACATGATTATGACGTCGCGGCGTGTCGCGCGAGATATATTATTCCGGGGATGTATAATATGCATGGTTTGGAAATTCGTGGTGTAATATATGTTCATTCATGAGTAAGACACAGAGAGAGATACATATTTTATAAAGTAATTGTATACATATATCATTCCAAACTAGAATTCAATAATATGTGTCAGATATGTAATAAGTATATCGTATATACAAATATATTCAAATAATACCTGTACTAGTCAATAAAAAAGAAAACTGATGGAAGAATAAAAGAGTAAGTTGATGAAAAAAAAAAAAAAACAAAAAATGAAGATTCCAGCCGAAGGTTTCAAACAGTAATGTACATAGTCGTATTTTATTGAAACGATCAAATTCATCATGATACAATGACTCGAGACAAAATCATTTTAATTCTGTCTTTAATACATATCGCAATTTGTTATTGTTCATTTCGTCGTGTGGTCAGTTCTAATACATACACAACGTTTTTTTTTTCTTCGCATATATACGACTCTGTATCGTTTTTTTTTTTATATATATACACACATACACGCGCGCAATCGGGACTGTGTACATAATTAGGGGACGAAACATTATTAATAATATGCGTTATCTTGAAGTGTATATTTATAGTATAACTCTACATTCATCTTTTCTCTTCAATTGTATATATATAGTTTTTTTTAAACTCATCGTTTAAATATCCCCCAAAGACTTACGTATGTATCTTACGAATTATGATATATATATAACTCACGTTCACCGAGAGAAACACACTCGTGTACACACAGCATGTGTTTGTCGTCAATTTTACGATGCGACTTCTGTTTGTCAAGCGTCTATATATATGTACTTATATATACTTGTAATGCCTATTGTCCACAAAAGCCAAAAGTACGCGACGTATAATGATGTATAAGCGAAAGTAATCGTAGCAATACCTTTTAATTTGAAACTTTCATAACTTTGATTGATGTCGCGTATAACTATCTTTTTGTTCGATTGGACAAAAAAAACACCAATCGAACAACTTCAAGAAAGTTATCAAACTTTGAGAAACAAGCATTTATTGCCAATCGGTTTTATTTCGATGAAAGATAAACTTTTTGCGTCGAGCAACAAAAAAAAAAAACAACCACTCGTGATTGGCAATCTAATAAAAGTTCGGCTCGAGAGAGCGGAAGGAAACGAAAAAAAAATAGCGATAGAGTCTTTGTGACTATTGAATATATATACGCAAACATCGAATGCCACGGTATATCGGAGTTTTCCTCTCTGTACTTTTTTGTTGTTGTTGAAGAGTATCGCTTTTCAGAAATTTTCATTAGCGCGAGATTAAAAACCAGTGAGGGCTTTGTAATGTGCGCGAGGCGGCTGAAGTTTTTAACGAGGCGAAAAATAGCGCGGCTTTACGACTTTGATTCATTTCAAATGCGTATAACTCGCGTTACTGTAAGCTTTTACGTCCAATTATTTTTTTTTTTTTGTTCGGCGCGTGCGAATATTCGGTGTGTCCTGAAAAATACATGTGAGAAAGTTTCAATATTGTCAATTAAATATTCGTGTGTTGATAGATCTTCCGATAGCTTGATTGGGATCGAAAAGCTTCGACGAAGCTTACAATTTAAACATCAATATTACAAGTATTAGAATTTGTAAAATCGAATTTGACAATGTATACTCGACAGAAAAAATTTAATCTTCCAAAAAGAAAAGAATCGTAAAATAAGTCATGTCCGCGAATTTGAATTGTAAAACAGGGTCGTACTATTTTTAGCCGAATAGAAATTAAGAGCGCGTCAGTCACACTTTAACGAGACGTCAGTTATGGAATAATAATAATCTCCGTCTCTTCGGTATATATCTGCATTAATACAACTTCACATGATATTGCACAGAATGTTTTTTTTCAATGGTAAAGTAATATAATATACAGGATTTATCTCTCAAAGAAGCCATACACAATAGATCACAACTATTATATCCGAAGGCTTAGCTACGTTTCAACATTGTCGACTCGAAAAATATATAATGTTATAGCTTATCGTACGGGTTTTTTTTGAAACTTTCATGTTTTTCTTTTCAATTACATTATACAGTCAGTGCCACTTATATAGTATTTTACGTAGGTTACAAAAAATCTCGTCGTTTAATGATTGTAACGAGCAATCAATGATTAAGTGTAACATGCCATTGTAAGGTGACATTAAAGATCTCGAGTGAATGTAAAATTCTATTTTTGTTACTCGTTCCTTCCTTTCTCATTAATATCCTTTTCCCATTTTTTATGTATTTTTGAGCGTAAAATATTTCGAAAAGATAAACCAAATTATTAAAATAATTTTTCTTTTCTCATTTGTATGTTTCAAACGTTTGAAATTTTACTATGAATATATGGACCCAGTGCACATTTCATTTTTAAATTTTTATCCAAGTTTTAATTTGACTTTTTTTATAGTACGTAATATTAACTTTCAATATTGCGTAGCTTTGATTGTGAAAATTGCTTACAATTTTTATAATCTCACAAACAAAAGTAATCGAAACGTTAAAATACCGTTGTTCCTTTTTCGTAACAATGTTTACGCTAAGCGGATATTATTCACGACAAAAGCTTAACTTTCGAAGCATTCTAGAAGCACCTTTGCGATTTACTTTTACGGGCTAGTCATAAAATGAGAGAGACCTAAATAGAATAAAGATAAAGGCTTTAAATAGACTAGATACAGTAAATCCTTTTGTAAAAAAATCAAATAAAGTCGAGAGTTGATTTAGCGGAAAAAGTTAGTGTTGAAAAATATACACGCAGTCAATGTTTTTTTTTGTACGATATGGTTATATTGTTCTTTTTTTAATTGTATGTATATATATAAATCATAGTGTATCTTATACAAACTTATACATGAACTGAACACTCAGCAGTAAAACGATACAAAAAATAACAGTTCTGTCGATTGATTCACGGAGAAAAGAAGAGGCGTGGAAGCCATTTATATATGGTTCTTGCAACTGATTTGTAATAAGCGTTATTTTGTTTATTTATGTCATTTTTCATTGTTGCCAACTTTTAATAGTAGTGCCTACTTCTGCCATCAATTACCCATTTCAAAGAATGCTATGCAATCTAAAAGTTTATCTGCCGAATGTAGAATAAATATACATATATATTAAATATACACTAGCTATCAATTATATTAACAATAATTTATTGATTACTTGAGCACTTGTAATTTGAACATTACCTAAACCCTAATCATCTATACTGATACAAATTACAATTCCATACTAAATCTGATCTACAGACGTAGTATATACAGTTTATCTAATTTTTTTACAATATCTCTTAAAAATTAAATCTCATTATAACATAAAATAACAATGGAAAAGATAAGACTTATAATAGCCCAACGACGTGGGTATTCAGTAAAAGAGAAATTTGATGAATTGCGAATTGTCGTCAACAAATTAATGACATAAATAAACAAGGAAGCAGTAAGAAAATTTGATTATATAATTTGCATGGTATCAGCTATAAGAAACAAGTCTCCCGTCATCACTATACGCAATTTATTAGTGCATTTGTAACAAGCGCCGATGATGAGAGTAATTATTCCAATTAAAACTAATATCCATACAACGACATTGAAGATGACAGTTACCAGATAAGAGCATAGGAAAATAAAGGATAGTCGATATGGGTAGATGGGTGGAGGAGTTGCAATAACGTCTACTATTACCAGGATAAACTTCGCGACGCCATGATTTAACAATAATCCACTTTCTGTATATATTTTTTTATATATAATATTTATATGCGAACATACATTGCCTCTGTATGCAGTTGTGTATATTTATACGTTGGTTACACATCTTTAATTACAACGCTCAATCCGCGTGACTCGATCTACATCTCTTTTTTTTTTTTTTCTTCAAATCTTTGTACAGGCATCGTCTTTTTCTCATTTATACGTATTCATTTTAAATCATTTAGTTTGGGTTCATTGTTCTTTTTTTTTCATTTTTATTTTTTGGTAATGTCCTTTTGAAATTTATAATGATAGATTATTCACACTTGCGAAAATCGATTTTAATGCGCCGAAAAAACTCGGCAAAAGTGCGTCACTTAACTTTATTAAAAAATCTATATTATCATGATTATTTTTTTTTGTAGATATAAGATCAAATATTTTTTTTCAATGATTTAATTTCTTGTCTCCTACAGTTATTGCCGAGTCCTTCAGATCGACATCAAACTTGTCTTAATTTTTAACTACATATACAATAATATTGAGATTCGTTTGACAATGTCGAGTCGTTGAATTACTCGGTTTATGATGATAAATTTCGATGATTACAAAGAAAAATCGATACTCGCAAGAATCGTTCGGAAACTACGCGATATTGTTTAATTTACAAAAAATAAACGAATTATGGATCAGCAATAAAAATTCAAACGGGGAACAGAGTATTGGACAGACATAAACTTACTATGCTAACATTAAATTTACTTAATGTTACTTATTGAAAATGTACAACTCAGAATTAACACCGTCAGGTCAGCATCTTATACTTTGACACACAAGACTTATAGACCATTAAAAAAAAAGTCGACGTAAAAGTAACAACGAACAAGCGCTTATTTACAATTCTAACAAAAAAAATTAATTTTACAATTCCTCGTACACCAGCGTTGTTACACATCGCTCCCGCGAATCCCCGCATCTTACTTTGCGCTTTGTTCTTTCGATTATCCATTTAAACAATATCTTAATATAAAAAAAAAGATATAAAATAACTAATATGCCAATTTAAATATAATATATATTTTCGACAAGTACGATTTTCATTCAAGTCTTATTCTGTTTTTTTTTATCCGCTCGAGGAAATCGCAAAAAGAAGTAAATAAAAAATGAGGTAAGGCGAGCTAATTAAATTAACCATAAACTGACCTCATTAACACTGTGTTACAAGTGCCTACGGACTAATACTGTCCAACTGTCTGGTCGACTTTATCTGCTCGTCAATTGCAAGTTAATCTCATCTTTGACTTCATCTCAACGCGATACATATAGTCTTCTTAACTTTGTCTTATGCGGTAACAAATGATTCTCACATAATTAATCTACACGCGAGAAAAGGTTCTTTCGTTCCTCTATGTAGCGCAACTCCGGCTGAAAGCTTAGAAGGGATTATATGTGTACTTTTGTTTCCGCTTTGAACTTCAATTAAATAACATTTAATAGAGCGACTTCTCGTTGCACTGACACCAAACGATACTCCATTTTTTTTCCTCATAACCGCAAAGATCATTTTATATTATGTGTAAAAAATAAGTTGGAGCTGACACATGCGCCTGCTAGGTCGATTAAAATTGGTCCACCAGCAGGTCGCAAACCTCTACAGATATAGATTCTTTACTCGATCGTACAGTAAGTCGGAACATCTGAAAAAAAGAACAATGGTATTTCATAAATTAATTGTCATATTCAAAGAACAACACTGCAGAAACAGTAAACAAACACATAGTTTACCTGAGCTTGTTTGTTTGGTTCCAAACGCAGCAAACAGCCAACCTGCTGTTGCTTCATATGAATAATTCCGGCGCAAACAAAATTGTCGGGATTAGGGTCTATACCGTCTAACAGTTGCATACCAAAGCCTTGCAATTTTGTGCGGACTTGCGCCAAATCCATTGGTTGCACAGCTTTGAATATTTTTTGTGATCGTTGTTGATTAATTCTAAAGCATAATCAATTACATTACGTAAAATAATTCTCAATAGAAACAAATTTTTTTTACGCAATTGACAAACTTACCCTCCAAGATTCTTCCACCTAGCAAAGAATGATTCCCCATTCATTTCCGTTGGCTCGAAGAATTTATTTATCATTAATGGTAACTTCATCGTTATCTTCTGAGGTAAGTTGTTATAAACAAACGAAATTATCATACTAGGGGCATCTGAAACGAGATAATATATTTTATAAAAATAATGAATTCCCCTGACTATCAATGATCTTGATTTGATAATTACCAGTATAATCATCAATACACTCAGCATTTATCAGCTGCTGAATTTGAGCACCTGCTTCTAAAACGGAGTCTACAGGTTTTATTTGAACAGCCAACTTCAACTGGTTCTCATCGGACCAAGATACTTGCGGCTGGAAATTCAACAAAGCCTGCTGCGTTTTGTTTCCATAGAACAAACCAATACGTCCTAGATTTTGCCTGAATTCCGACTTTACGCCAATTTGGATGAGATCGTTCTCGAAAAGTACGCCGTTGTTTTTGCATACGAATCTAAAAAAAGATGTTACAATTGAAAAAAAAATGTAACACTCGCTATGATTATTTAAAGTTTAAATCTCACGCTCACTTTTTGGCATTGTAAGTGGCTTGAGTGCCATTGGCAGCTCCTTTGTTAGGCATATTGTAAATATCTCCAAGAACGTCGAATAATACACCCGTATTGCCGGCTGGTTGAGAGGATGGTGGCGTTGACAAACCCAGCAAGTCGGCGGACGAATTGTTAACAGCAGCAGCGGCAACTGCAGCCGATGAAGTGTCGCTATGATGATTGGTGTTCGGTGCTGGACTCTTGTTCTCTCGAATTTCGTTTTCAGGGACACGACCAGGCTTCTTTTTCTTTAATACTGCCAGAATTGAAGATTCTCTTTCAGGGAATGCCGGCATCTCTTCGAGTACAGTCGCCTGTAAATTGAATTCAATGGAAGATTTTAATACAAATTATTTTTCAATTATTCGAAAAATGAGTGACATTATAATACTCACGAGAACATCCGAAGAAGCTATGATACTGAGCTGCAAGTATTCGGACGCTCGTTGCTGTAGTTCAGCGTCGGCACTCTTCAAATTACTATCTTGTTTGAATACATCTTGTATCTGTCCTCTGATTTCCGGGAAAAGATTGACGAATTTGATGTACGTCGATAAGAGTAGCGCTCGCGTCATGGGAGAGCATAAGTGATACTTTAACGAAAACCAATTCAATTAATTCCATTCGTTTTGTGTATTGTAATTTTAATTATCAAGACTCACTTTGGAATGTAAGAGCTGGAACTGCACCAAGGGTGAAGAGCGCGAGTCGCCGGCAATAAGGTTGCCGAATTCGCCCAGAATGTAGCCGCCTACTTTGACCATGTTCTCGTGACAGGCTGGAGCTTGCAGAGCCTAATGATCGAACAAACAGTTCATGAGATTTTTATTTACCGATTAAAGATAAAATATAATTAGCAACGAAATAGTACCTCAAACACAGTTTTTGCTGCATAACCCTGTACATCATCTCGGTTGATAACGATTTGGATCACACGATACCAAACTTCTTCAGATACATAGTCACCAGCTATCCTGATAAGGTTCAGAATAACGTCAACATACCAGGTGTAATCTGTTGCGTACTTCTCAGCCAAAATAGCAACTTTCAACACCATCTCTTCCCTAATCGAGTAATCAGCAGTCTCGAGATAGTTCAGCATTTCTTGCACGATTTCCTCGGCGTTGCCTTTGTCGCACATGGCGTAAAGCAGATCTACAGCCTGTTGTCTGACCGAGACGTCTTTCTCCATCTTCATCGAGAGAATAACAACTTCCTGGTGCTTCTTGACAGCTTCGTGCGAGAACTCGGATTTCGCGAGATGGCACATTGACTCGAGAGCTAGGTAACGTAGATTAGTCTCGCGATTCGAGAGGAACTGACCGAGTTGGTTGCAAGCTCGGACCAACAAGTTCGGCTCGCTGTCGTTATGAATGATTAAGCTGATCGCTTCAAACAGAACTGCGTTCTTGGCGTTGGAATGCTGGACTTTCTTTGACTTTGGTGGCTCTTGAATCTTGTTCAGTATTGTCTCGAGGCATTCGTTCAACCTTCCTCTCACGCCAGGATCTTCAGCTGCGTGGGAGAGATATGATTATTAGCGTCGTACTAAATTTCTTTTAAAAGCGTTCTTGAAAGCTCGACAGAAAAAAATGAACTTGCGAGCTAAATGAGTAACTTATTCAATAAATAAATAAATAAATAAATGTCTGCGAGTATTACCTGGAGGATTGTAATTTTGCAGGAGTTTCAACAATTTGACTGACAACCAAGGAGCAGGAACAAAGTAATATGTATAATCTTGAAGGTCAGTGTAACTTGATGTAACAATCTAGAAAAATCAATAATTCAATGAAAATTTGCGCTTTAAAAGTATACTTTAAAATAATTATCAAATTCATTCTTACCCTACTGAGACGAGAAACTGCTAAACTGACGCAACCTTTATATTCGTCAGGATTTCGCTTAACAAGGGCGTCGATTAAAGATGCAGCTGCAGTGACTACTCCTAGATGTTGATCATTTAACAAATGGATGATGCGAGAAGTCCATTCGCCATCGGAAATAACATCCGGTGCGGTTCGCAAAAGTCGTAAAAGGCACAGAGCAGCACTTTGCTTTACGACGTCCATAGTGTCTCTGAAATATTTCAAATGTAACAATCAAATTGAATTTTCTAGCGAGTACATAAAACATTACTTTTGGCTTATGGTTGGCTTACCCAGACACAAGAAGTTTTGGAATATCTCGGTTGAAAGCCTCAGCCATATCCTTGCTACCGATATTTGCAATACACTGTAAGGCTAGATTGACATGAACTGGATTTCGTGAACCAAGATCATTCTTTATACTTTGGATGATTAATTTAATTAAATCACTATTGGTGTTGACTAAGACTGATATGAAAAGATAACCCTGCAAAAATTCATTATTGTATTATCTATATAACAATCAAGTACACTTGAAAATGAATTGAAGAAACCTACAATTTGTTTCTCTGAATACTTGTTCGATGAAAGCAGGTTGACTGCCTCCATGTGCCCAAAATCAATGTCATGGCCAAGTAAGAAGATAAAGAGCAGCTTGCAGACATACTTCTTCTTTTGATATCCGTCAAGAGTTTTGTCTCCTTTAAACTTACTCCTAATATTTGCTAGCTCTTTATTTACCCTCTTGATTTCTGCTTCTTTACTTTTACCTGTGTTGAAAAAAAAATTTATTTTTAATATTATTCAACGCACGAAAGCATCTACAGTGCAATATATATCATAACAATATTTGTAGAACTGAATGGCAGACTGCCATTTGGCCTAATGACAAACTAATCATATGCAGCGACATGTTTGTTTCTTAATTTTAAATAAGTATTGTTAAAAAAGTTGCATGCATACATAAAATATCTTGAAAAAGCAAGAAAATCATTAGCACAATTATCTGCTATGATTTTATGCAAAAATCTGAAAATTGATTCGGTACTGCTTTTGCTCTTGTCACAAAAAGTTTGCTCTATCAGTGAGATAGGACAGTATCAAAACTCCGCCCCCCCAGAACACATGCTCTGAATCATGTAATCGTGAGCATTGATTGAAGGTCTCACTGACACAAATTTGTTTATTCACACATTTGAATTTAAAAAATGCACAATGATAAGATCCATTGAACAATTTGTTAGACATTGTACACCAAATGGTTTTTCAACAATTTGACCATTTTTTAAAAACCAATACAAATTTATTTTTAATATCTGTATGTTACTGTATAAGGAGAAAAGATAAATTGGACACCGTTAATGTTCCAAAATGAATTCATACTCACAATTTCTGATATCTGAAATGAAAACGGCTAAGCCTCGCATGCCCTCTCCTCGAACAGCTGGCATTTTTATTGCTTATGGCTGACAGACTACCTGCAATAAAAATTTTGCTTTTAGATATTTTTACACTACAGACTCTCACTCTTATACAGAAATGTTAGTATAACAAACATAGTTAATCGACTGAATGGAGAAATTTAAACAAGTGCACTTGAGATATAATAGTATAAACATGTTGTATTCATGTGATTGCACACTCAATAAGGGCATTCATTACTTCATCAAACTTTTTCTCTTCGTTCAATACACTTGTCACTGTACACACTGTGTTTCTGATAACACGTATACGAGTCTTATACCAATTGATTTTGAATACGCTTAGATGTGCTTGTATTGATTTGAAAGTTTTTGCAAAGACATTTCATACTACAATTGCTTTCAATTGCAACAGTTGTTGAATATATAGAACTCTAAGCATGACATATTGTATAAGTAAACTATAGAAACTTGTAATTGCTGCAAAGTTCAATAAAATCACTGTGCATTTACATGCCAGAATCGTGTTTTAAAAAGCGTAATCATATACCTATAGATATGTGTGCACAAGTGTCACGGACAAAATCTCATCCTAACGCGCGCGTTAACGTCTTCTTTTACTAGTGCAATCGGAGTCCGGAAAACCCCAACTATGAGTACTCGACGATCACACTCTTGGCGACTCCGGAATAACGCGAAGCTCCCGCACACACACACGAGATCCGAGACCGAGAGTAGAGAGAGCGGAGAGAAAAGCCGACAAGTGCAGGAGAACTGAGTACTGAGTAGGTGTTATTGAAAGGTTCCAATTAGAGAGAGAGGGAGAGAGAGAGAGAGAGAGAGAGAGAAAGAGAGAGAAAAAGAGAGGCCAGTGTCTGCGTCTGCAGTCGTTTTTGACAGGCCGTGTCAAGCGGGTCATCGACTGGGATACGTATGTGGGGGAGACACTAGCTGCACGGAGTGCAGCTCGATACTCGCGAGGAAAGAGACTGCGAGCAGTGTTAGAAAGAGACGGAGATAAAGAGAAAGACAGTCGTTCTCGGCATGCATGCGAAAGTCACTTGCTTATAGATGCATAGTTATACGACGTCTCTCTCTCTCTCTCTCTCTCTCCCTCTCGTATATTCTCGTTCACGCACAACTCTCGCGCGCGAAGACTCCAAAATATATTTTGGAGCGTGACGTATGTGTGTAGCGTGTATATAGCGGCCGATTACGGCGGTAGATCGTAGCGTATAGAGTCCGTTAAAGGGCGGCTACTTACACGCAGGCAAGTGGGAGGAGAGAGAGAAAGAGGATGATGGTCCCCGGGCACTCCTGATGGAATAATCGGCTACGGAATCCTTAGCTGCGAGCACTTGGATCTTCTTGCTGTTCGAATTGCGGACGTGCTCTCTTCTTCGCACACTCGTCGAACTCTTGTCCTCCACACTCGCGCGATATATTACCGCTCGGCCGAGGGACTCTCCGTGCCTGTCGCCATTTGCACAACCGCCGGACGAGCGCGCACACACTTGTTCTTTCTCTCTCTCTCTTTTCTCGCGCGCGCACACACGCACACACCAACACTACGATATCGTATAGCGGCACCTCCAGCACAAGCTTTGGTGCGAAAATTGAACCTTTGGCCGTATGCCGAGGAGGCGCATGCGCCTCCATGCGGAGCCACGCTAACCTGAAGAAGACAGGATGTGTCGGTGTGTTGGTCGAAGTCAGGGCCGCCGCTCGATTGATAAGATGCGATATATAGCTGATGCGCGCTCGATGATTGATTTTTCGATGAATTGCTGAGAGAGAAGCCGAGAGCTGGCCCAAGATCGGGTTGATGCACCGCACGGATTTCGTTTGGGAGGCGTATTGACAATTTTCAACGTGCTATCGTGGCTCTTTTTTGCGCGAGACTAACCACCAATGCGCAGGCGTTCGCAGAATGCCCGCGAGTTTTCGAATGTTAATTGACGATCGCGCGCTTGGCGGTGATTGTTGAGAGAGATCATCGATTTTTCATGCTCAATATGGAGATGATAAGAAAATTATCGAATGATCTCAGTTGATACGAGTTTGTTAAACGAGTTGTATTGATATTTATAATGTCAGTTTTTCAGATTATTATTTCGAATCATTTTAATTGGAGCATCATTTTGTCAAACTTTTAAAATTTATTACACGTTAGATAAATATGCAGTTTATGATGTTATAAACGTAGGAAGTAATTGATTGCATTATTGCAACGTAAAAGAAACGAATAGTTTCAAGTCAAGTTTTTGCATTTGTATATACAATTTGAATTGAAATTGAAAAATATTAGAACGAAACATGAACCTACAGTTACTGAGAACAAAAATAATGATGTAATATATGTAATGTAGAAGGAGGGTTTTTTTTTACGATTGTAGAAAGGTTTTCAGTTTGAAGAATGAGTCAAGTGGTTTTGGAGCGAGAAAGTCTGCGTTCTGTCGAACATGTGTCGAGTGGTGTCGAATGACGTTACGAAGGAATGTCGTAAAAAAACGGAAAAGCGCGAGAGTATACCGTGAAAACGCGAGAAAAAAGGACAAGAGACACGAGAGTATATATATAAGTCAGTTGTCGGGAAACCTATGCATAGTGCATATGCATGTAGACACAAACCAAGAAATTTTATAATTTAAATATAAAAGTATAGCAGACAATAGTAAAGTGGAAATCTAAGAATTAAACAACTAGGTTTGTATGCAAAAAATTTTTACCGAAATGATTTACTAAATATTAAGATGTAATTTGCAAAAGAAAATTTTGCATGTTTTCAAACCATTGACATTCAAATATATTCTTCTATATAAAAATATTTACAAAATTAATTAACTTAATTGATAAAGTAGACTCGTCAAGCACGTTGTTGAATCTTTTCCAATAGGAGCTCTATTCGACCTGCCATAACTGGTTGACCTTTTCTAGTTTTCATTGACAGAGCTTTGAAGTTTCTCATTTTCTTCTCTTTATATTTTTTCAAAACTTCTTCCTTTTCTTGTTTGGCTTTGAGAAATTCTTCTGTCTTTTTCTGTTTTTCTTCTTGTTTTTTCAAAAACTCTTTTTTAGCAGAAAAGAAGGCACTTCTTGGCCTTTTATTCACAGATTCACTGAAAAAATATATTTTATTTAGACACTCGATTCTCATTTAAATGCTTCATGCGCTTAATGAAAAGACATGAAAAGACTATGCAGTACCTTGTATTATCTGACAAATCACTTTTTTTCAAACCTGATTTTGAAGCTTTTTCATCTCTTTCCAGGTCTTTATAAAGACCTCTCAATAATGTTTTTTTCCTTTTTTCCTCCCATTGTTTTACTAGAATTAAAGTCATTCAATTTAGTTGACTGCTAATTGACTACTTGAAATAATAAAAAATTTTAAGCAATTCTGATTCTTTGCATTTGGATTTATAATGGTAGCTAATTAAGCACTTATGTACTCAATTTATTATTGAAAAATAAAAGAATAACCAAAAATAAAGTAAAATCTATGAATTTTCTTGCAAAAACATAACCTTACAAATTATAATTTACCTTTGTATTTATTGCTGTACTTTTGTTCACGATACTTTTTTTTGTCAAATGGCTTCTTCCCTTTTTCTTGACTGTCCTCATTTTTACCAATCTTTTTGTTGTTATTCTGATTTCTTTTACCCATGGGTCCCATGCTGTCACTCAAAAAAAAAACAACGTTGATATGTTTACACAAATATATGTATTATGAAGGTAACTAAGGCTTCTGCAATACCTTTTCAAGTATCTATTCTAGTCATTAAGAGATGGCGCTAGTTGTTTTAGTATTTGAATTTTCCAAAGATTTTTATTGAAATTTAGCATTTAAAAAGATGCTTTAAACGTATGTATTTTGAAAGAATTGATTTCGTACTTAACGCATACTTTTAATTTTAAACAATTCCATATTCTATTCATAATCCTTTTGCATTAAATGTTCCATTGTAATTTCGATATTAGTCATACTTTCATAATGAAAAAGTTTGAATTATAAAAGTCGAATTTCATTACTACCAGTACTTTTATAGGGTGCCCCTTTTATATCTATTATGCGATTCACAATTTTTATGGATTCCAACAAAAATGCAAACTTTCAGCGCAATTAATGTACATACTCAAGTATCACGAAACTGTTGTATATTTATAACACGTATTATTCTTGGAGGTGCATAAAAAAACACCAGAGAAAAAAATTTTGGTGTGTCTATAAATTTAAATTCTTCTTTTCGTACGACAATAAAACTGCAAAGAAAATTCGTAAATCACTTCAATTAGCACCTCATAAAATAAGTCACATTCTTTTCATTAATTAAGCACTAACGCATTTCGAAAGTCAAAACTTGAAATATATATCGGTTGTCTAAATTCGTTTCAATTAAAATCACGAATGCACGCGCATATTCATTTTCAAATAAATTATCAAGCGAGAAATTAAAACTAAAACTGACATCTATACTCGAACACCCTCATCAAAATATTTTGATCCTTAGTTTACAGCAACTCAGTACATGCTCGACTCTCAAAGCACGTGTCAGTTGAGTCGTCGCACTTTTCACACATTACATATGTATATCGATTCAGCACGCTGCAAGATGTCTTTGAACTCCGTGTCGATCGAAGAGGAGTTTCGCAAAAATTCTGCCCTGAAGAAGGCAGACATCGAGTTGCTGAAAAAATGGTGCGACGAGAAGTATTACTCGCCGAGTACGTCGAGCAGCGATTTGGCGATTTTTTTACACAGCAGCTACTACTACTTGGAGACGGCAAAGTTGAATATCGAGAACTACTACGCGACGCGGCATTCGTTGCCCCAGTTTTTCGAAAATCGAGCCGCGCATTCGAAGGAATTGAAAAAGATTTTTGATACACTGTGAGTTACGAATAAACGTTCTGTATACACACGTTTGCTATGATAAAGTATCGCAGATGTTTAAAGAATTTTTTATTTTTTTTTATTTCAGTGCTATCATTCCTCTGTCGAAAAAAACGAGACAAGGCTACAAAGTGATCCTCATCCGACCACTCGACGTCACGCAAAACAACATTTTATCCACGGACGCGATCAAGCTTTTCAACATGGTTTTGGATCTCAATATTTACGAGGAAGGAACGCACGAGGGATACGTTTTCGTCGTCGACGTTCATGGAGCGAATTTCTTCGATGCCACTTCTTTCGAGGTGACGGCGGTGAAAAAATACTTCGATTATCTCCAGAAGTGCGCGCCGATTCGTTGGTTCGGACTGCATTTCGTGAACACGGTGTTGCCGTTCGCGCAGGGCGATCAATTCACCAGGATGACGATCGTTCAGAACGATTACATCGATGCTGTGAGTGTTTTTTTTTAATCGAAATTTTGTGAATGAAAATTGCCTCGTTCAATGTTCGCGTGTAATTTATGTTATACAGATGTACTTCCACTTGGACTTGAATAGTTTGAACGAGGTCGTGCCACTGCATGTTTTGCCGAATGAAATGGGTGGTCAAGCGGGTTCTTTGAAAGATTTGCACGAGGCGCAAGTTGCTAAAATTCGACTCAATTTGATTTGGTTCTCGTTAACGGAGTGTCAAGAAGGATTAGCTAGGGGAGTTCGAAATCTTCGCGCGATAACTGATAAATATACCGTTAAAGGATGTGATAAACTGACATCCAAGGTCTGCGAGTAACACGCCTCTCGCGATGTGATTGTTTATTGTATTTTAAGCTTTTATGCGTGATAATATTTTCTTAGTTATTTTGTGCAAGTAATGTCATATATTATTTTTTTGCAAGCGAGAACTGTGCAATTTTTTTTACAATGTAGATCGATTTGAATAAATATTTTGTACTTTTTTAATTCTGGTAATTTATAATTTGATTTGCAGGAAATAGCTGAATGACAAAAATTAACATGAATTTTCGATAATATTTATATCAGAATAATTAGTGTTTTTTTTTAAATTAGTAGCGGCAAATATAATCATACATTTGTACATTGTTATTCAAACTTTTATGCTGGTCAGAATACAAGCGTATCTTCGTAACTTATCAAAAATTCACATATTCATATATAAAAAAGTGTTGAGTTGAATGAATGCATTGCAATCTTATTTTCTTTTATTTCGCAACGTTTTTTATATTTCTTTCTCCAAAATATCGTGACACGAAGAAAAAAAAATTCCAATTTTCAATTTTTTGACAACTCCTCACGACAAAAAAGCAATAACAAAAAAATGTAAGCCGCAACAGCAGAGAATTTTAGTGTTCCCGACGACTTTATGAGTATATATGAGAGCGAAGCTCGCGGCCGCTCGGTTTATTATTAGCCGGAAGGAAAATTCGAGACATCAGCCGCAGCAGCCGAGACGCTTTGGGGTGTAGCCGCCAAACTTTGAGCGCATCGGTTTATATACATTCCGCGCAAGCAAGTCGAGCTTTGCTTCGTATCTTTTTCACACACGCGAGAATATAATGTCGAACGACATTGTTGGAATTTCGACGAGAGAAATATTTACTTCTCCGTTGCGAATAACGTTATGTACTCCTTTTTTTTTTAAGGAGAACGTGGTTTATTTTTGGAGCGATCGTGATTTCCGCCAAAAATTTTTTTATAGCGATCGAAATCGTGCTTATACCTTTCACTTTGATAATTCATGAATTATAAACCGTAAAACATTTAATATACTGATAAATTACACCTATAAATTACCTCTGTGTGTTGGATAATTTACGAGACAATGTCAGCTTGAATTTTTTCACGTTGTCGAGCAAAACGACGTCTGAGAAAACATTATTTCTCAGTTTCCCTCCCGATCATTATGTCGTTATATTTCAACAAGATTATCTATATAGTATCATACAAAAATATCACAACTTCGTTACAAATCAGTAGTAAATGAATCACCTACAAGCCCAAAAATATCCCAAAACCTACACATATACAACTATACGAAAATCAAAGAAAACATTCACTCCTCAGTTATTTACGAGAGTACAACTGTCGAATTCCTCGTTGAGTCAGTGGCGTCAAAAAAAAAAAAGGCCAAGTAATAAACCTCCACAGTGCGTCGTGATTCTCGCGACATTTTTGGAAATAGACGAGAGATATTCGAAAAATCTCGCGTCGCGTCATTATAATTGTAAACGGGAAAAATATCTTAACAACAACGAATTAATTCATCGTTGCGTGGGCGTCGAAGGTTGTGGAATATTCGTCAGACACACACATCACGCGGTGTATCAGCATCCGAGTTTTATAATCCTTGATCGCACTTACATATCGCGTAATCCACTTATAATGGCGCGCCACGTAAGATATGCGAACGCCTTTTTTTTCTGCCGTGTCATTAGCGGTTCTTATAGGGAATTACCAATGAAAATTTTTTTTTTTCGTCGTTCGATTTGAATAAGATGAAAAACTTTTATTCGAAGCGTCGCTCCTTAAAATTAGAACGTTCGATTTACAGTAAAATAAAAAAAAAGGTACGAGAATAGTATTGAAATCGTACCAAAACGAAGTTTCAGGTCACGGACGATCGTCGTCGTCGCGGGTCTCTCGAACACACACAATTCGCGACCATCGAACTCACAATTATACAAACGCAACATAGTCTAAACTAACTAGTTTCTTCGAATTAATTTCACGATTCTCGTGAGTAAAACTTGGCATTAATCCTGTATCCATGCATCACAAAACAGAAAGAGAGAGAGAGAGAGAAAGAATAATCTCGCGCTCGACATCAAAAAGTTAAAGAGGCCCATATAAAGTCAGCATCGCGCCGCGAGGTGTATTACAAGCCTGCGACGCCGTCGCCGCCGCGTCGGAGATCTTTCTCCTCTTCTTGTAAAGAGGCACACATATAACAGCTCTCCTCGTGTGTGAAGCTCTGACGTCACTACGGGCGCGCGCGGCTTTCTGTTTAACTGACTTCGAGTTCTCCCACGCGCGAACCGTCGCGAAGTATATGAGTGAGCGATCGAAAAAAAAAAAAAAATCGTCGATCGAAAGTTTCTCGACTCTTTTGGAAGGTGTGTCGTTGGCGATGTTGTATTTTTGGCGCGAGCTGCGCGTATACATTATAATTGCCGTTTCGCGAAATTTCGTTCTCACGCTTGTTGTATACTCGAATAACGACTAGATTTGAAGTATAAAGCTCGCGATATATAAAATAGTTTTGCAATATCGCGAAATTGATATCCAATCTATCCGTTACGTCAATTTTCATTGCGTTCATTATTAAAATTAATTGCGATTATTCATCTCGATCGATCAACGCTATATATAATCGAGTCACGATCAATAATAATCCGTCCAAAATCAATCTACCACGTAACGATCGAAAAAAAAAAAAATTAGAAAAGTACGTCCGACGCGCGTAAACACTCATAGCTATGACGTGTGAGCCTATTACAATAACGACAATAACTCATATTGTATATTTTCTTACCTTACGATGATCGATTCCGCCTGCAACAATCAACAATGATCGGTAACTTGAAACTGTGTCATCAATCAATATAATCATCGTTTTTGTGAATAAAAGCTTGCGGTTCTATTAAATTGCTGAAAAAGTCATCTCGTTCGTTGCTGTTTTTTTTTTCTTTTCCTTTCTGGATCTGCGCCACGGCAAACGGGGGCAACTTTACCGATTCCCAAGTTTGAAATTGCAACTCCAGGTACATACGCGTGTACGTATACGCGAGCCACGACACTGACACACTTTTTCACGAGGATTGCATTTAAAACGCAGAGTAAGTAATGCTCTCGCATCCGAATTTGAGCATTCGACTCTTTTTTTTCTCTCTTTCGGTAAATATAAAAAGACGTTTGTTTTGTTGTTTTTTTTTTCAAACGCGATGTGTTATTGATACACGATATTGAAAAGTCGATATAACGTGGGTGGATAAGTTACAAGAGAATGACAAACAAATTTTTTTTATATGCTACATTTTGATACCTTGGAAAAATCGACATAACACACACAAGTATAATAGAGATGGAAAAGGTCGCACTCTTCGATATTCATAAACGATTACTAATCGAACAAAAACTGTTACGATTTCGATCTTGAAACATATAATAATACATGTCTCTCGAACCTTCGACAGTCTCGTCAATTTAGGCAAAACACGAAACAAAAAATCAACTCGCAATGATAATTGTTTGCAATAAAAACATCGAATGAAAAAAAAAAGAAAACTAAATCATCCTATTCGCGTATCGTACACACACATAGTGTTTTAGTCGTGACATTGAACAGTCCGAAAAAAATCGTGCCCGGAATGGTATGCCAGGGTCTCTCTCGTGTCAGAGAGTAGCGTCACACATATATACACTACTATGTGCGCGACGATAGACATACCTTTTGTCGCGCGGAAGTCTTTGCTTGCGACTACCCTGTTAGAAATGATCACGAAATATTCGCGAATAGTTAAGGAATTTTTCGGTTAACGTGAAAAATGAGCCTCAT
>JAWWMK010000021.1:4980447-5030032 GCA_035047105.1 Galeopsomyia nigrocyanea | reverse complement strand
TTCAAGCAGCGAATTCGTGAATTAATCGCGTGTATCAAAATACTGGCGAATATTTTTCGTGACATTTCTACCAGGGTATGTGCTGGGGCTTTTAGGCGCGCCAGCTTTTCGCTCGCTACTATACGATGACTCATTCTATTATGCGAAGGATATAGAGATTCATTCTTTTTTCTCTCTCTCTCTCTCTCTTCTTCCGAGCTTATATATTCGAGAAAAAAAAAGTGTAATAACTGTTTTTCTAAATATATACACGTCGTGATGATCCGTTTTAATGGGTCTCGCGAGCTCATCGATCATCGACGAAAAATAATTAATATACTTTACGCGCGTCATCGCCTCATTCATACGAAAAAAAAAAAGAAAACTTAACGAGTCGCAGCTTTACCTTTTTCGTTTCATCGGCGCGGGCTTTTATATTAATAATATGACGCGCTTTCGAGAAACGCGTGGGATTTTCAAACGATACTTCCTTCCTTTTTCGATGTCGACGCTTATTTCCATTTCGCGATTTTTTTTTTCTTCCTTCCGCTCACCCGTGCATCACACGACTGCTTTTAGACACTCGACTCATTGTTATCGTGTCTTTTTCTCTTTTTTTTTTGGTCCATTTTCGTGAATATTTGATTCATCATAGCTACTTTGAAAAGCATCCGTATCGTTTTAAACCGACGAGTACATATATTCGACCAATTGTCGCTAATAAAACTCAATACGTCCGCAGAAAATTTGCAGTCCCATCCGCTCTTTCAAAGATAGTAATCAACGTTCATCACGTGTCAATAAATCCACATTTAGAAGGAAACAAAAAAAAAAAGATGTATGTATGTGTAACGAGCATCGTAGACTCGACATTGCAGGAAGTTGCCTTGGCTAATGGATTATCACGGTGCAGCTTGACTGAGAGAGAATGGCTGTGTATATGGCTTTTCGAAACACTAATTATCCAATTAATAAGCCGCGAGCGTATCCGGTCAGGCGCCCGAGTATATGTGTATGTATATACATGCATGCGGGGTTCGTTAAACCGCATGCTGTATATATACTCGTTCGCACGCAACTTGGTGGGATCGTTATTCAATTTTATTATTGATAATGCTCGGCTATATACGTGTGGGTTTTGCATGGCTGCTGGTAGTATATGGATCATTTATTTTTGCGAAGAATGTGTTAACGAGCTTGTTTGGGATTATAGTTTTTGTTTTATGAGAAATTGCGTTGTTGAGTTTCATTTTGAATATTTATGGTTTATATGATTTGATTTTATATTGAAATTATTATGAAATATTGAAAAATCCTTTAATTTATTACAGTGTAAATTAAGTATGTAAAGTCGCTATAGAGTTTGCTCAATAGATTATTTAACGTATAAAAATAATTTATCAAATAATCTTGTGAACTTAAAATTGAAGTAATGACAATTAATGTTTATCCCTCGTTCATAAATTTTTAAAACAAATTGAAACTACATTATAAGTATTGATATCCAACACAAAATCCACAAAAAAAAAAATTCTCGCGAAACAAAATCGCTTTCTCGCCTTAAACGATCGTGGTATTACGTTCCACAAGTAAAGAGAAGAAAAAAAGTATTATACACACTACCTCGAACACAAGAGAGCGAGAAGAAAAAAAAAAGAAGTCCTCACTGCATTTGCATTGCAGTAAAGTCTCATGTGCGAGTTCGCGTTGAGATTACGAAATCATACGTATTCGAGCGCTTTGAGCTTTTTCGGCACGCGTCGATGCGCTCACAAGCGTTTAGTCATCGTTCCATTTTCGCGTGCATCGCGCGGAAAAATCTTTCTTCTTCTTCTTCTTCTCCGGTGATTATAAATAACGATTTCGTAGATACTTTTTTTTTTTGCCGTTGCAGCGTGCATCATAATGACATCATCGGAAATAGAACGTAAGCTAGGAACGTGGCGCATTTGGGACATACACACAATGTTTTTTGCTATTCATGAGTAATTTTCTGTTTTTAATGACTTTGCGCTTAATATTACTAATTCATACACCCGCGCGCGCGCGCATATTCGTGTGGATAATCAAATTTTATTTTCGGACGCGTGATACACATTTGTATTTTGTATATATGAGAGGCGACTAATTTTAACTTTCCGAGTCATTGAGATGTGTATTAAACGAAGAGCTGACTTTTACGGAAAAAAATAAATAAGGTGGTACGAAAAAAAAAAGAAAGAAAGAACGATTATCCAAGAGGAACTCTTGTAGGCACCAGCTGCTATTCTCCACCTGTTTCCCCAACCCTCCACACTGTGCGTTTCAACGAATCTTTTTCACTTCACCTTTCGAAAGTTTTTGTTTTTTTGCAAGCAGATGCGTCTCTCGCTTAATTGCATGTGGGCTTGGAAGTTAAAAACGGAAATGCGGTTTTGCTCTTTCGAGTTCATTTATATTTATCATTGTGATTATGAAACGCTGCCTCGATTTTTATCACTGCGGAATTTTTGCAAGAGTGATACTGATACTGATAATTATAAAGTCGATTAAAACTCCTTTAAAACCTTGATCCGGCCAAACTCGATGCACGCGTGCGATCTACTTTAAATTTAATGCGATTGGATCGAGTGGCAATAATTAAGACGAGAAAAAAACTCGCGACTTTCATCTCGATTTGCATACATACGGATATTAATTAACTCTTGCAATTAAATTAATGGCCAACAAATTAAACTGTTCGTCCCTCGCGAAGATGAATGTATGTACATACAAGTATAATTAAGAAAGTAGTTTTCGTACACGATGGATCATGCATATATCTCATAAACACACACTCTTGATCAAAATACATCCTCTTAAAAAAAGAATTATATTTCGAAAAAAAAGCATTTTTAGCGCGCGCATGTGTGTTTAATAACGTTCGTGAACGTTCGGCTTCTGGGTGGCGTAGTCGTCCGAAGGTCCCCGAAGTGGCGGCGTTAGCAACCCACACTCTCATTCTGCGGCGGCGTCTCTGCAGCAGCAGCAGGCACGTCAGCGCTTATTTAAGGGGCCGCTGCCGGCAAGTCGCGCTCATTCTTACACGAGTTGCCGTGACGAGAAGAACGTGTTCGATTTTTTCTTTCGTGGGTGAATTAATTTTTTTTTTCTGGTGCACAAACACACACACGTGTCAAAAAAAAAGAGAAGAAAAGTGCCTGTGGATTATAAGCATTGACACGTTCGAAGGAAACTAAAAGAGAGAAGAACAGACAGAAAAAAATATGGCGGACAGCGGAATCAAGCGTAACATTCCCATCAAATTGGGCGACTTCAGCGTGATCGACAGCGAGTTCTCCAACATCCGCGAGCGTTTCGACGCCGAGATGAAGAAGATGGAGGAGGAGATGTCGCGATTCCGCAGTGAACTCATGAACCGCGAGAGCAATTTCTTCAAGAGCACTACTAGGTATTTTTTTTTCTTATTCTGTATCTTCGATTTTCTTCTGTTTCTTTTTTTATTCTTTCTCTCGTCCCTTCTTTGCCGTATACCTCGTCGTCTGTCTTGTGAATCGATTTTATTACTTGCAACTCTAACAAGCGAGAAGAAAAAAACAAGACGTTTGAATTGCTGTAACTGGTGCGTGGGAGAAATAATTGCAAATCGTATTATATACCGGTTGGCTATATACATTTTGCTCTCTGCGTCTGGAAATGTACTGTTGATAAAGAGTAGGCGTTGGGAGGGAAAAAAGAAAAAAAAAATATCCAACTTACGTGAGCGTTCGTTCGCCGGTTATTGCCTCGTTTCCTTTTTTTTCTTTCTGTCGCAGGGCAATGAAATTTAAATCGTACGAGCTTGAATTAATAAGTTGAATAATTTAAATTTTCATTAGCCGATGTAGATTGATCAATCTCGAAAATTCCTCAAATATCGAAAAAAACCTCACTTGCTATACATAAAAGGCAGTTGCCAGAGTAACAAAAAAAAAGAAAAAAAAAAGAGGAACACCTGTCGTCATCAAGCAACAAGTTGACCTCTTATCACACCGCCGTCTTCTTTTCAATCTCAAGTAGGCATACACTACACTACACACACACGTGTCGGGAAGTATAATACATATGTGGGAGGTTGCGCAATTATTTTTTTTTTCTTCAACGACTCGCCTCTCGTGGCTTTTTATTTCATCTAATTGCTCGTGAACTGATTTTCGTGGTTACATTCTAATTGAATTAAAGCACTCGTAAAAAGATTGTATTCTGCGGTCAACAATTTATCGTTCGAAAATTCGCATAAAAGATAAATCTCACATGCAATACGTGCCTGCATCGTAATTAACGTGTCGCGAGCTTACATAACTCCACCTTGAATAATTTTTTTTTCTTTATCTTTTTCGGATAAGATAACGAATAATATATACGATACGATCTCATTTATAACGATCTACACAACATAAACAATAAGTACACTGAGAATCGATCATCGATCTAAGCTATCTGTATATATTACACTCGCGCCAAAAATGAAAATGACGAAAGCCCCTCGCGAGTGTATATAAGGCGAGGCGATGACTCACACTGAAAATTTTTCAAGTGAGAGACCTTGGCCCGCGTTTTTATAGTACCGAGAGAGTGAGAGATTCGTTTGTAATTATTCTAGAATGCTATATGTATTCGCGACAGTGATGATGATGCATCGTTATATTCGAAACAAAAAAACAAAAAAATGAAACGGAGTTGTGGTGATAATTAACGCCTTTTGCTATATAAATGGCAAACGCGCAGTCTTGCGCGCATTAGGTCATCCGCTATTCCCGGACGAACGAAGAACAGCTGCATAGTGTTGTTTGTAGGGTGAAATAAGGGGGCCATCTGCGTTCCCTTCTAGAATTTTCGGAGATATACTATAGGAGGGGGGAGAGATGAAAAATCAATGAAGCCATTTCGTTTTTTTTTTCCGCGATAAATTAAACACACGCCAACGCTTGGAAAAAAAAAAAATCTCCGAAAAATAAAACACAATGATCGCTACGAATACACGTGGGTCGTCGATGACGCAAACTCGTCATTAAACGTCGCGCGAGAAGATCCTATATGTTTGAACGCGCGTCGCTCTATAGATGCAAAACCAGCTATGTTTTTCCCCTCCATCGAGCTTCTTCTCACCGTCTAGTTTTGCTACTACCGCGCTCGAGTTGCTTAAGCTAGCTGCGCAGTCATAGTTTTTGTCCAGCAGTATCGTCGTCGTCGACGCGAGAACTTTCAGCAAAATATATAATGGTCGACTTTAGTAAAAAATTCGCCGAGCTGACGAATAATAAACTTCTAGATGAGAAATTATATCCACCTAGGCATAAGACAGTTATCAAGTATAGGTGAGTCTATGCCGTCGTTGTTCTTGTCATTCGCGACTTTTTCAATTCTCGTTGAACATTCTTCGGCTTTTCTATCCGCAAACACACAATCGCAAAACTATTCATTTCCATGTTTACACTAATCACTCGAAAGATCAATGATTAATACCTTCGGCAAAATTCCATCGAACGTCTATTGATTTATCTGGCTATTTGCACGCACGTCAATTACGCTTAAAAAGAATTACACAGTCATTATCAGCGCATCGCAATTAGAAAAAGAATGTCAGGTGTGTGTGTGTGTGTGTGTGTGTACATGTTAGAACTCCCATAATAGGCGTAATAAGATTTGATCGATCGCGACTTCCGCGAAGAGTCGTTCGTCGTTGCAGCCGCAGGTGCCGCGTTCATATATATATATATCGTTCTGTCTGTCTGTCGCGCGCTCGGAAAAAAAAAATTACTCGTCAATTAAATCGTTCCCGCACCTATCGTGTCATCCTCGTGTAATCCGATTCTCGTTTGTGTATGTGTGTCTGTGTTTTTGTGGCGCATCAAGGAAAAACATATATCTATTTCGAAAGTTATGTAATGACGCTTACACGTGGCGTCGCTTTTATTTATCTCTTCTTTTTTTTCGTAGTGGTTTAATTGTTCATTTACGAGGTTGTAATAGGGAAGCGCGCGGGGAGAAAATTTAATCGGACGTTTGATGATATACTTGAACGTCGCAACTTGTTTGCATATTGTTTAAAGAGATCTGCATACTTGATCTTCCTTCAAGTTCGTTTATGCGAAGACTCGTATTTCAAATTCGATTGAACAGTAAAGTCAGCTGTTACGTAAATAAAAAAATATTCTATTTTTCAATCTTTCGCGGAGCTATAAGAATTTTAATAAATATAAAAATACAGATGACTCAGAAGTTTCAATCAGAACAAGATGAAAATAACGCTTATAGGAAAATCAAAAGGACTCGAGCGAAGTTGGCTATAATATAATCAACAAGAAGTGCATCGAGGCAGTAAAAGGGCTAAAAGCTCGCGTGTCGGAGATGAATTACGCTATCAAGACGAGCTGCCACTATATACATATATCCTCCCTCCTCTTGACCTTATAACTCGAATTAAAAGCGGACACGCTCGATTGAACTTGAGCGTGCGCACACACACACACACACACACACACACACACATGCTAAAGCTTTGCGTGTGCGCGTGGTATAATTAAATTTTCTAATTCCATCGGCCAAAGTTATTCTCGTCACTCGAGAGAGAGGAAGGCAAAACATTTGTGGGTCGATTGGTTGTCTGTCGAAATTTCTTTTTCTCGTATCTATTAATATGTGTATACTGTGTATGCTACCATCAGTGGGGTAGCAATCGAACACGACAAAAAAAAAAAAACAATGCGCGAGGTGAGAATGTTAATTTCGATCGATCAGCAATTCAAACGTCTTCTTAGAAAAAAAAAAAAACGAAATTGAGAGCTTGAAAGCTAATTCAAGTATTCTAAGCGCCTTTCAAGATGTACATGACTGAATGTTATATTAACTAGCTGTGTGCAATACGAAATTGAAGTTTCGGCATTACACTTGATTTCGGAGTTTTTTGTTTGTTTGTTTGCAAACTAATTAACCCTGACGCGAGTAGTAGATCGTCGCATTGTCACTCGACGTTGCGACCTTTAAATTGCCAACATACCAATCATTCGGCGGCTGCTGCTGCTACTGCTGCTACTGCAGATTGATAAGTTCGACGACCTCCCGACGACGGCAAAGAAGGATGATCGAGCTTCCGGTTTTTTAGCTAATATAATACCTTCGAGATTTCAACACGTGTTTTCATTTTTATTTCCTCTCTCTCAGTGTCGCGCGCGCACACGTTTGTACATATGCAAGAATACGTGACGGATTTGTACATATTACCGAGTTTCTTTTTTTTTACATGACTTTGCATTCATTCTCTTTTTTTTTCTTTTCTAAATAGAGGTTTCGAGAAAACTAATTTCCTCGTTTTGTTGTTGCGAATGCAAGGAAACGACGCGCACGAGAGAGAGAGAGAGAAAGAATTATTATACTCGAGATAATTAAAAATTGTCTTGAACAATATTGTGTACTGTATATATTAACATTGATGCAAATAGCCCAATGAATTATTTACTTTGTGTGTTTATCCATTCTAAATGCATTCAATTCAAATAAGATACTTCACACTCGCAATGACAAAGTAGATAATTCGTTTGTAATCGAGAGTTAACGCTTATCGTTAGGCAAGCATATGTATACTTTACACTTCGTTCGTATATACGCATCCTAACGGCAAGTAACTAACTCTCTATTTTTAGCGCATGAGAGATTTCCAATGATCAAAAAAAAACTAATAAAAACAAAAATCCTAACGCACGCGAACTTTTTTGGGATTTGAATTCGACTTTGGCCTAAACTGTCTGTCTCCTCCCTCTGCACACTAACTCGCTCTCTAAAAAACCAAAAAAACAAAAAAAAACAAATAACCAAAGTCGGCATCACACGAAGAGCAGCGAGCATCGAACGACATCGTCGAGCAGTAGCTCGAAGACGGAAAAAAGTTGGGAGGACGATGGGACGACGGGCGATAAGCCACATATGAAGTCCGCCTTCGACAGTTTCAAAAGGTGACGAATAAATATGCCTGATGCCCAACACCACCACCACCACCACCATCCAACGCACTTTATTTGGTCCACTGCAGCTTTTTTACATTTTTTTTTGGGTCTCATTCGCACGCAATCTTTTATAAGTTGCTAGCTTGCCTCTTCACTTTTTTTTTATACCTGCGACATTGTATTTTACGTTGAAAGGCTTTGTTACTATAATCTCATAACCACCTCATGTTATATTTGTATACATCATCGTTATTATGAAACATACTGATTTTTAAAAAAATTCTTTTCATTACAGCACAACGACACAACACTCGAGCAACCAAAACCAAAGCTCGCTCAGCCCTCATCACGACAACAATGCCTGGTTGGACGGACTTAACAGTCCGTTGATCCAGGATGAGGGCGACAACAAAATGCTCAAGCTCAGATTCGACGTGTCGCAGTATACACCAGAGGAGATCGTTGTTAAAACCGTCGACAACAAGCTTCTCGTGAGTATATAATTCCAAGATTTTCTGACGTTTTAAAGTAGGTCACCGACGCGTAATATTATTACGCAACTTTGGCAGATGCTGCGGCAAAGATATACGTTTATAATCCCAACGCGAGCGGGGAGTTTGTTGGGTAATATCTGGATCGAGCACTGAATTTCTGCTTTTTAATCTGTTCTGTCGGTTCTTTTTCTTTCAGAGGAGGGGGTATTGCTATGTTAATTTTGTAGGAGAGAGATTGTAAACAAATTTTTTTTCTTTTCAATTTTGGAACGATGACGAATGTTTTCTTTTTTTTTGGCGTTGGAAATTGGGAAGTGGAAAATAATGTTATATAGCTACCAGTGTCAATATAGACTCTGTCAAGTTACTTCAGCTGCGCGTTTATTTTTAACGATGTTACGCGAAATCGTAGGTCGTAAATTACGTCAGCGGATTGTTTTTTCAGTACTATGTACTGAGAAAAATCTTTTCAACATTTGAAAACTTGAGGGTGCCACTGCCTATCACCACAGTGATAAGTAGTGAAAAATTCAACTATTACGTAGCAATAGTTCGTTAAAGCGTTTTTTTTTTATTTTCGAAAAAAAAATCTTAAATCGTTGAATCGCACAACAATAAAAAAAATCGTATGGAATTCCAAGCTCAAGCTTCGAATATTTTCGAGAACGCGAAGAGTTGAAAATTGAGGGCTCCATGCGAGAAAGAGAGAGAGAACCTCGGCCCACGCCTGAAATAACCGAGCTCCGAAAATAAAATAAAAGCTCGCTTGCTTGCTTGCCGCTCGCCGTGCGTTTCGGAATACATAACGATAGTCGGTCCATTGTCGAGAAAGATAAATTTTTGGTATAGGCGTGATTTTTTTCTTTTGCAATTTCGAAAGAGAATTGAGTTTGAGATGATTGATGCAAGCTGAAATTACGTAATACGTCTTTCTTCTTCTCGCCGGTGGATTTTCGGCGTATACACGAATATTTTAGTTTTGCGAAAATGTGTTTGCATACCGAAATGTCAATCTAGACTCGTGAAGAGTTTTCGTGATTTTGTCAAAATATTCGCTCGAAAAGAAAAAAAAATGATCATGTTACACTTTTCCCCATTTCGAATTCCTCTCCTAATTCTCTCGACACGAAACTCTGTCAAAAATATCTCACCGGGATTATAATATACTCATTCGATTCTCATCCATCCGAAAAAGAAAATTAAATAAATCCTCCCATCAATTACACCAAGCTCTGTAACATTTCTAGGCCAATCATCATCATCATCACAGTATCGTTGCTTATCACAACAAAAAAAAAAAAGACAAGCCCGAAGCTTTCGTCTATAAATATCAAAGAAAGCGCGGTGACAGGATAGCATCCGTCCGAAATGAAGTCGATTGATTAGCCATTACAAACATATAACACACCGTCGTCGCGAAAACGAGGTTACGAAGAAGCCACAACAGCGGGTCGTTGCTCTTCAATTAGCATGTTTAATCCATCACGTAGACGACCCTCGTTTTTTTTTTCCAAACGAAAAGTCGAGAACGTCATGGCAACCTTCGGATTTTACGTATAAGCTTGACTTTTTACGGGCGCGTGTGCTATAAAGTGCAATGTGGTCAAGGCTCGGTCGAGACGTGCGGTCCTTTTAAAGGGCGAGAGAGAGATGTCGAGGACGCGTTCGCGGCGAGGGAGTTTGGTGACTGTTAAAAAGTCTTGCGTCATCGCCGTATAACACAAACACACTGGCGCTTTGCCTTTTTTTTTTATTTTAGAATTCTTTTTCTTCTTCTTCATTTTACGTACATCGAAACAATTGTAAATTACATCTCACGACAATAAATCATCGCTAAAATCTCCAATTAGGCTTCTTACGAAAGTATTATATTAATCGCGCGCGTGGGAAGCTACCGCTTCTGCTCAAATTTGGTCGAGAGAGAGAGAGTCTTCATCGCTATTTTATTTTCGGTCGTTTTGTTTGTCACATTGTGATTTCAACGCGACGTTTTAACTGCACCTCACGCGAACGTTGAAATTCAAAGTATAAAAAAAAAAGTTTTGCAACGCGGGTAAGACGATCGTCGCAACTACTTGTGTGGTTGGATTACACGGTTTCTTTTTTTTTTTTGCGCGAGCGAGTTCTAAAGTTACTCGACAGCGAGCTTTTCCGCGCGCGCGCGCATGAGAGAAAGAGATCGATATATACTTTTCGCTCTGATTGTCATGTGACAAACGTGTATATATATATATATATATATATATATGTGTCTGTGTGTTTGGGATTATAGAGCAGGTAGGAGTTTCTTGACCTCGGGAGGCATTGTTGGATTTGCGAGACACGTGTCCGACCTCTTGAGATATATATATATAGTAAAGGGCGAAACGAAGGATAGCTCGGTGTTGTGGTTTTCGCGTACGTGTCGGTGGGATCTTTGGCAGAAATGAAGGATTTGTCCGTGGCACGAAAATGATTACTTTCTACGAAGTAATTCCTCACTAAACTACGTTATTAAGAATATAAACACTTTGTTTTTTTTTTCTTTTTTTCGTAAATCAAACATTCATTCGATTAAACTCTCCATGACACGAATGTAAAATCAGCGAACAAACAAAGCGCGGACAATCTCTTCGCGTCTCGTAACTATAATTCACGACGGTAACATTCCTCGCGAATCTCTCGTGCATACCTTTCGACTTGCGTATCAGAGAGCATGCGGCGGCAGAAATTTGCAACCGACAAAAAAAAATATTGGGGCGCGAAGTTTCGAGTTGTATATACCTAAATATACACGCGCGCGAATATCGTCGAACTCGTTAGCGCTTTATTCATAATGCAATTAGGATCGCGTGACGCTATAGCTAGATTACACTCTTGTATGTGTGTGTGTGTGTTCTGAAATTTAGGCCATGTTGCGCTTTAATTGCCTATCACTCCAATTTAAAGTGGAGGAGTTTGCTTGCAAATTTATTCGGTTAAAACTATTAGTTTTTTTAATGATGCGAAAGATTCAACTTGAAAAAAAAATTCAGATTCGAAAAACACTTGACCCTCACACCGTTTATTTTCGACCTAAAAAAAAAAGACAAATACTAAACTCGAAAGAGAAAAAAAAAGACTCCACAAATAAACCTCTTTTTCTATATACACTAACGACGAAAAAAGAAAAAAAAAAGTTGCAAACACAGACACACGCACACATCGAGTGTTAAAAAATCGACTTGTCAAGGCTGCCATGTCTAAACGCGTCGATGATGATGATGACGATGATGAAGATGTGCCGGTAGCAAATCTCGCTCTACATATATGCCAAAGAATTTGTCTTTCCTCATTACAAATTGTAATAACTCGCGCTCGACGATGACGATGATTGCGAGATCGAGCAAACTTGACTTGATTTAGATTACAGTTCGTTCTAACGCCTCTAATATACGTCTATTTCAAAAGATATGACTCATAACACAGACTAACACACAAAGTAGCATACCGAAGGCACGTGCAATTTGAATATCTAAAGCGCCAATCGACCCGATGCAAATATCAAAAGCTTTCCGAGCGCATGACGTGTATATACCTTGCACTCTTCAAGGAGCACGACGTGATTTATGCGTGTGAACGGAGAAAAAAAAAGGAAGAATAATGTATATTCTACTAGAAATAAACGAACATTGTATTACAGTACGGAACATCGATCCGCAGGGCGCGTCATCTTCTTCCAGTAGTACCCCATTTCTCGACGTCGTATAAACACACACACACACACACACACACACACACAGACGCGCTGAGTGACCCAGTTTCTTATATACTCGCGGTATAGTGTGTCAAGGATCTTACGCACGAATTACGAACCCTTTGTCAAGCCCTTTTGTTGTCGTCTGTCGATATATAATTTTCTTGGTATCGCGATGACGACGAAGACGTTGATGAGACTTTATAGTACTTTTGAAATTGTTCGTAATCGTCGTAATAAAAAGCAATTGTCTGTCTTTTTTTTTAATTTTTTTTTCTTCGAATATACTTTTATTTCGTAACTGCGTAATGATACAAGTAAAAACGTGTAGAATCTTCGGAAACTCAGGTAATTCGGAGGAACATTGTAATGGTTACGCGCTACGTACATTTTTTTCCTGCTCGCGCACGCTCTGTTTGACTCGACATTCGAAAAAAAAAAAATGCTGTCACTTGTGTAAATACTCGAGCGTACCAAGTATAATACCGGCAAATTAGCGCTTAGGAATTTCGAATATTCTCGAAACAAAAGAGGCGAAATTTCGTCCTTCTCGCTGTATAAGGCGAAATCGCAACCCCTTAATTGCACGTCGCGATGAGTCATGTAAGAAAAAAAAAATTCCTCCGCGAAGCATTCCTTATTAGAGAACCCACGCGATGAGTCATGGCATATACAGTATATAGTAGTAGCTAACGGGGGTGTTGCGGGTATACCGTATACGTGACTTGACGCATCTGGGTCGATTCGTCGCTCGCTCACTCGCTCGCGAGAGAGCTTTCTATACATCAGCTGACGTTTTGCTCGAAGCACGCGACTATGAAATTTTCTCTCGCGATATCGATCCGCTTTTGTTTTATTTCGTCGAGAAGAGAATTTTTTTTTTTCGAACTTCAAATTCATGTATATAACGAACAAAAATTAAAGATTTGATTTACTTTTACAGGTACACGCGAAGCACGAGGAGAAGTCAGATACAAAGTCCGTCTACAGGGAATACAATCGTGAATTCCTGCTGCCCAAAGGCACGAATCCCGAGACTATCAAGTCGTCGCTCAGCAAAGACGGCGTTCTCACCGTCGAGGCACCACTTCCAGCTCTCGGCGCTGGCGAGAAGCTTATCCCGATTGCGCATCATTAAAAATGATATCCATCTATAATATCCAGCGACAAGACAGCAACAACAACACTGCTTTATATATTACCAGCAAAAAAAAAACACACAGAAAAAAAAGTATCGAACGTTAGGTTTCCACTTTGTTTCTTTTTTTTATATAACGTCCAT
Organism: Galeopsomyia nigrocyanea; assembly: GCA_035047105.1. NCBI lineage: Eukaryota > Metazoa > Arthropoda > Insecta > Hymenoptera > Eulophidae > Galeopsomyia > Galeopsomyia nigrocyanea. The sequence goes on along the minus strand of JAWWMK010000021.1, from coordinate 5,016,601 downwards.
TACTATTAATGTATTATCGTAATTGTAATTTTCTTTTTTTTCGTCAATTCAAAACGCCCTTTCACGTCTCTTCGGGTGCCTCGCGTATAAATTTAAAAAAAAAAGCGAAATGCAATTAACGCGATCAATAGCATACTATACGTAGAATTTTCGACAGTTTCAAAAAATAGAAAGATATGAAAATCTCGGCCTATACACATGTGTATCATCGGTGTGTACAAGCTGCTTTATTTTTGCACGCATGAATAATAAAATGAAAAAAAAAACAACGCTATAACTCTGTCTCTTTGTGCCTTTTGCGACGATTTCTCGACACACACACACACACACTGTATTGTAATTTAGTTTTCGTATAGCTGCGAAATCGAAATTGTTCGTGTGTATTGCTATATGTATTCGTGCTATGGAAGCTTTCTTTTTACTTTCGTCGAATTTTAGAAACAAAAAATCTGTATAACAGTAACAATGCAAACGCAAATGCCTAACGTACAATTGTGGAGCGTTCAAAAAAACAAGCTTAATATTTTTTTCTATTTTTTTGATTGAAGAAAAGTAAAAAAACAATGAAAAATATCGAAAATGATAACGGAGGAATTGTCGGTTATCGTTGTACAACTTATATACGTGTTAGTTTAGATGTATATCGTTAAAAGACTAAAAAAACATGAGAAAACAAACACACACACACAAATGCCTAGCGTATGTAAGCATTATATTATATATTATTAATATTATTTATGAATATTTTAATATTTTCGACAGACACACAGAAGGAAGAATTAAAAAAAAGACATTTAAAAGTTAATAAATAATTGACAACCAAAAAAAAAAGAACACATCAGTTTGTGCTTTATCGATTTATTTCTCCTGATATTCCATTATAAAATCTCAATAGAAATTAAATAACAACGCTTTTCAATCAACCGTATAATGCTAAATAAATGCGCAGAGTTTCTTATATCAAATATACACGAGAACTAATAATTATAAAAAGCTTATAAAAATTGAAGGAAGAAAACAACGTAACTTAAAACCAAAAAATACTGAACATTTTTTTTTTCGTAGATATGTATATATTATTTATATACCGGATTTAGGCCTTCTCGTGGCCAAAAGTAGCCTCGAAAGTTGGCAAATTCGCTTCGGTTTTCACCGCTTCTTTGTACTTGACGGCGTAAGTGTCCATGGCGTCGAAGAAGCTGCGATGAGAGTCGAGCAGCTGAAATTGTTGCTTTTGAATGTCCGCCGAGGCACCGCCCTCGCCGCCCATTTCGTTTGGCAACATCGACCGCTCGATTCCCGTTGCCGACATCAAACTTTCCACGTTGGGATGAAAAGTTATCTGCAAAACAGAGATGAAAAAAATATCGATGAATATCAATGCTGCAAGTTTTCCAAAGCTCATATAAACATACCACATCGGACAACTGATTGTCAGCGATGCCAGCTTTGACAAAATCTTCAAACTTCTTATCAGCAGGACCAGTGTTGACGAAATGAGCTCCGGACCATCTGAGCGGTGCACCTTTTTGATAGTACGCGTAAAATCTTTTGAGCTTGGTCCAGTCCAAAGCTCCTTTGTGTGCCATAGTCGCTCCGTTGAGATCAAACACGAAGACGTACTTGTTATCAGGACCATCATCGTAGATACCTGCGTCTAGTACCATATTGAATACGTTGACGGTTGTGTCGAAGTCACCTTTGGCTGGGTCGGCTTCCATTATCAGTCGTTCCATTATCACTTTTTTGTTATCTTTGGTGCGCTTTGGTAGCTGAACCATGAATCTGCGAACACGAAGTGTGATTGATAAGTTGAATTTAATCAAATTTTTTTTTGCCTTTTAAGTAATTTAGCTTTGAAATATACATTGGTCATTCGATCAATGACTGTAAAAATGTTCAAAATTTATTGATTGAATTTAGTCTAGTTTACTCCTTAAAACAAAATTCATATTCAACTTGAAAAGTACTGCAAGCTCAAACATTATGTAAGAAAGTCAATCTGAAATCAGATTTCTAATGCAGAAAAAACTAATAATTGCAGTATATTAATTTTAATTGAACGAATTTACAATTAGTTGAAAGTAGGATTGGAAAAGTGCAAGCAACACACCTGTAGTGTACTATCCACGCTTGCCGTTCAAAGCTCACACGTAAATGCAATTTAAAAAAGAAAACAAACGAGTTGGGGCGTATATTTACTGTACACTCTCACACACATATCAACGATGGCGATTCGCTATTGGCTGTTTTACACCTCTAATAAATTAGATTGATTCAATTTTTAAGTGTAAAAGTGCCAAGATTTGAATTTTTATTTAGTCGTGAAAATTTACGCAAGATTTCGATAGTAAAACTCACACAGCATCAAAGACTTGCTGCACGACATCCGATGGAATTTTTTTCCTGTTGGAGAAGAATTCGGGCAGGTAGTATCTCATGACGAAGTAATTTTCAATGTTCCTCTTTGTCGCCTCGAGATCGTAGGAATTGCCGATGAAGAATAGCGTCAGATCGCTGTCCATCAATTTTGGTATGTGAGTCACTTGGTCATTCCAATCTTTCAATTGGTCGATTGCCTTTTGATCGATGTCAGGATGCAATTTCAATTGATCCTTCAGCGATACTTTGGTTATAGACATCTCGAGAGAGGGAGAGAGCTTTCCTCTGATTGCTCCAAAACTAACTCGTGTCGCTGCAAACGCCCCACAGCTTATCGGAATGATAATTGACTGTTTTTATCACAAATAGGAACGATTATTTTTTTTTATTTTCTTTTTTTTTTCGCGAAAATCACACGCGAACACAGAGAGCGAATTCTGCAAGGAGGTTGTGGAGCTTGTTGAGCTTTTTTTTTCTTTTCGTTTTCCAAGTTTGGCCAACCTGACTTTGCCGTTGCCAACTTTTGCAACAGGTTAGGTTGGGGTTGTTCGAAGCGTCTTTTTCGAAAATGCGCTGTTCCGCCTTTTGCGCGGTGTACGCATGAATTTTAATGCCAGCTGTTAAAGCAAGGTGGCTAACGTGCATGAACGATCGATAGCATAATAATTGTGCTGATGTATTTTAAAGAAGGATAGATATTTTGCTATAGTATATCAGAATGCAATTATATTGTTCAAAATATGGGTTATGGAGTAAATTTTTTTTTTATTCAATTCACAATAGTAACTCAATTACTCATCGTTGTTACAAAATATAGAAAATGTCATATAATATAATAGTCTTGATCATTTGTTTGAGATTAAAAATCAACATCTGAATTTGAATATCGATGAAACACGAAGTCAACCAATCCATACAATTTTATAAATTGTACTTCGATATCAAAAAAGATATATATAAGTTGTAGTAGTAGTTGAAGTATGTAGTTGAAAATAATGCAGATCACGCACCACAAAAAAAAAAAACAGGTAATAGTCGGAAATGATAATTAAAAGGTCTTTTCTGGGCCGAACATCTCGACAGCCGATGGGATCTTCTCGGTGTTGACCAACTTGACCTTGCTGTCCAAACGAGCGAAAAAGGCATAGAGAGACTCGAGCTTTTTCACCTGTTGTCTCTGCAGCTCAACGGCATTACCAGCCTCGCCACCCATCTCCATCTCCTTTGGCAGCATCGAACGCTCCATACCCGTGGCATCCATCAAAGTTTCCATGTCAGCGTGGAATCGAACCTGTAACCACACAATTTTCGATAAAACATCAAGCTCATAAAACACTAAAAAATCTTTTTTTTTTTCGATTTTCAAAGCTATACTAACCATCGAACTGTCGGCAAAATTTCCATTGACGATGTGCAACTTGACAAACTCTTGAAAATCGATGTTTCCGGTGCCGGTGTTGGTGTAGTGCGCGCCGATCCACCTGACAGGACTACCCTTGCGCACATATTCGTAGAATTTTTTCAGGCCGATCCAGCTCAGAGCGTCGCGATGCGCCATGGTAGCACCGTTGAGATTAAAGACGAAAAGATACTTGTTGTCGGGCCCGTGCTCGTAGATACCAGCGTCCATCACCATGTTCATCACCTTCACTGCGCTCTTGAAGTTGTAACGCGCTGGCTCGTGGACCATCAGTCTTGCAAGGATCACCTTGTGATTTTCTTTGGTGCGCTGAGGCAGGGTCACGATGAAACTGTAAACACATTTTAAATGTAGTATACAGTGTGATTGCAAATTGCGAAAATTTATACAAATTCCACTTGTAATATAATGAGCTTTGTATTGGGATTTATTTTACTGTAACACTTTGTTTTTCTTTTAATAGCGAATAAAAGCCGAAACTTTTTTTTTTTTAATTCGAATACTATTATTGTGATTCGAGACTGAATGATTTCAATGTTAAAATTCACTCGAAATATTTTCATTTTAAAAAAAAGTACCAAAAAGATTTGTTGATCGAGAAAAAAAAATTCAACAAATCAGTTTTTCAATACTCGCCGTTGAAGCAGCACAGCAATATAAAAATACATATCGCGAGAACATCAATTGTTTGTATACAACAAGTCATTATACTGTGATGTTAATATCATCTAGCGACATGAAATTGATACTACATTGCGTACAAAGCGTTGCTACGCCGCGTAACTTTTGTAATTCGATGAACGTTCAAAGTTTGCGGTGTAAGTTTTGCAAGTACAAGTATATCGAATTGATTCGTGCGTTTAAACACATTTACGCGACGCGCGAAGATTCCAAAGTGTAAAAAAAACTCGAAACAATAAACCTTAACAAAAAAGAAAACATTCCGAATCACAAGACGTCGAGAAGTCATGCAAGCGAAAAAAGAAACACACACTGATTCAAAAACCTGCTTGAGCTCGGTCGACTGGAGGTCCTGTCGCGCGACAAAATACTCCGGCATGTGATGCCTCATGAGGAAATAGTTGTTAATGTTGCTTTTGGTAGCCTCCGTGTCGTAGGAATTGTTGAGATAAAAGAGAGCCAGATCAGCGTCGGTCAGCTCGGGAAGATGAGCTTGCTGCAGATTCCATTCTTTCAACTCGGCGATGGCTTGCTTGTCGAGTCCAGGATTGGCGCACAATTGTTCCTCGAGCGAAACTTGAGTGATCATGGACATCTTGAAGACGATTTCATGGAAACTTTCAGGCACAGAATAATAGAAACGACGTGTATGTAAGAGCTAAACGTCCGGCGCGCGTGAACTTTGACAATGAACTCCCGGTAGCACGGCTACTCATATTGTTTATATACACGGCGAGGATACTCGCTCGCTATCTCTAATATCTTTCGCACACGTGCAGGTGTATACCGTGGACGCTTTCCACTATCCCCTCCATGAGCGATTTGCGGGGTAGTGAGAAATTGAAAATTTCTGTTGACGATTTTTTTTCAAACAGAATTTTAATGAAGATTGTATTAGAATTTAACATTTGAACGCAAAATAGTGAATTGAATATGATTGAAGTTATAGAATTTCAAAAATTGTTTGTAAGATTCGTCTCAACAATCGTAATTGTTTAATAATATTTTGAAAGTTTTATCACATTCGTTTGTATAATAGTTATTTCGATAATTTTATTAATTAACTGCGTAGGCTTTATATTATTCAACAAATTTAATTTATTCAACAAAATATTGATTCTCATTATATACACCCATTTTTAAAAATGCGTTTACTTTAAAATATAATGTTTTTTTTTTTGGTTATCATTAACTTGAATATAATCTTTGAAATATGAATATATACAAATTGATCGTAGTCAAATAACGCTCGCAGTAAAAATAGCTCAAAAAATCACGCTTGCAAAATATCTATATCTGCTGTCTACCGTACATTTCACAGATACTTTTTTTTAGAAAACTTATTTACAATACTTTTTACATGATTGAATATTTAATCAAGTAAAAAAAAACTTATCCCAAAAATTGTCTGTTAATATCTCAAAGATAATACAAAATAATTATTGTTTCGGACTCAATATCTTTAGGTGAGCTACATTATGATTTTATTCGATAGTGTTTTTGTAAAATTAATTTACTAAACGGTTGGTATTTCAGCTGAGAACAATGGAGCATCATTTGAATTAAATGTTGGAGATTTTCCCTCCTTTGCGATTCTCAAAGCTTGAAGAATTGAGACTGTATCAAGTTCTTTTTGATCGGGTTTTTCATTGTCAAGATAAATATCAGCAGCTCTCTTGCCAAAAGGTTCTAAAACTTTCACTCTATAGTCAACAATGGTCGATACAGGATTTCCTGTTAGTCTTAAATTTTCTAAGCAAGGAAGATGTCCAATATATTTTACTTCCTCTATGTTTTCAATTCTGTTGCAACTAACATCTAAACCCTCCAAACAGTACATTTTTGAAAAACTTGATAACGAAGTCAGGCAATTCCTTGATAAGTCAATAAAAACGATTTTTCCTAACTTTGTGTGAAGATTTTCGGGTAGTGATGTAAAATTATTCGATGCTAAATGGAGTTGAGATAATCTAGGTAACAAAGTAACATTTGAAATTTCTTTGAGTTTGTTGTTATTTAAAATTAGAGATTCAATGTGTGGTAATAATTTGATTGCTTCATCAATTTCCTCTATGCAATTGTCACTTAAATCTAAATGTGTTACTTTAAACCAAACATGAGAATCACTAGCTGAACTAATATGTTTATGAACTTCTTCACACATAGTTAATTCAATAATATTTTTAAGTCTCGTATTGTGAACTTTTAAAACTTTAACTGTATCTCGAAGATTGCCCATATGATAAATTTTATCAACTGGATAATTGTCAGCTGTGAAATTATCAACATTTTTAAAACTAGACAAATCGATGCTCAATGTGGTTGGGAAGATGTTACTTGTGCCATAAGCTGCATCACTGCCCTTGATAGTAAGATCTTTGAGATGTGAATTAAAATCCAATACGTGACTAAAATCATACTTCTTGTCTGTGACTTCCAAAGATGGACGAGGTTGCTTGAGTCTTTCACTAATTGCGTACAACTAAAAAAAATCATTATTCCACATCAACTGTTATCAGTTCTAGATCTTATGATCTAGTTTTATTTCTATTTTATAAACTGCTTTTGTGCAAATGTCTCAAATATATACAAAACCTGCTCTTAAAATCATAATATCAAAATTACAACTCACTTGCACAACATCAAACGTGAAGTTTTTAGAATTTCGAAGTAGAGATTCTCCTTCAGTGAAAAATCGACAAGCCAGACTTTGGAGCAAGAAAAAAATTTCATAAACATGCAACTCCAAAAATGTTGCTAAGGGTCTCGGCATGATTTTCTTCAAGTAAACATAAACTGCATTCAAGTAATTCTCCAAGGCTACACGTCTTTTTTCAACAAAAATGTCAGACTTGTTCCCAATAAGCTTTTTTGGTGGCAGTATATCTTTCTCAACGCAATGGTCTGATACCAATGTATCATGGAGCTCTGCAAATTCGCTATACCTGAACAAATTTAATGAAATGATTATTTGAAAAGCTACTTTTCAACTTGCTGTAATTAATGGTGCACTTGCTCCGAGAAATGCTTAGCTCAGTATAATTTGGAGCACGAGGAAACCTAACAGATGCTTTAGAAACAAACTGAATTTACCTGTGTTTGACAGTCCATTTAACCGATGCAATGTTGACCTCCACAGTATAATAAGTAACACCATCATTTGTTTCATAGGATGGGATGTTGAGTTGAACATCCTCTTGGTTCATGAGGAAACAAGCCATTGTAATTACAACAAAGAAAATGACAGTCCCAAAAAACAAATACTAAAACGTCGACGAGAGGTTAATCCCATGTAAAAACTGCACTTTTTCGCTCGACAAAGGATACTATTCGTGCCAGCTCATTATGCAGACAATGCATCGCCGTGTGTCGTGTGGATATTGTCAAAATTGCCTTGGTTTAAAGTGAAATCAATCTTCGTTTAGCTCCTCTCTTTCTCTCTCTCTCTCTCTCTCTCTCTCGCGTTATCTCAACGTAGCAGAAGAGATTTAGGCTATCCGCCACTATCCGCTATCTCGTTGACAGCTTGCAAAACATCATTGTCTCGCTATTCCGAAATTGGTCACTGAGAAAACACTGTGCACATCCTACGCGTCAGAGAGGTAAAGATAACTAAAAAAACGGTGTCTGCACTTTAATTATCAGAGCACGTCGACGCCTACTTCCTTTCTTCGTACTAATGCATGTAATTCATGACGGGACAGTGCATCAAGCTTACACTGATGATGCACTGATTGATATACTCGTTTGACACTTCAATTTGCTTGCGTGAGTAATTAAATATTGTCTTTTTCTTATTGCAAATTTCACTTTATGCTTTTCCCGCTGGCCGAATGTTTTTGTGCAGTGAATATATAAATCATGCTGCGTTAAGTGGCGGTCTCTGAGGTCGATAAAGAAGATTCAACGATAACGCGCTTTTTTTTGAAAATTTTTTCATTCTAACATTGAAGTTTTGTGCAACTACTGAATAATACTAGCATTATTTGAAAAATATTGCTATTTTCAAATGATTGATGTAAATTTTCAAATATTTAATTTTCAAATGATAGATAATATAAACTTCAAAGACTATTTGAATATTATATTAATTTGAGGTAAATAAATTTGAAGAAAAAAAAACAATTGTTTGCTTGTGGTAATAGGTTTTAACGTTTAATATGTAGTTTATGTTCCAATAGTCAGATTTATAATTTCCAAGACGTTTTTCCTTCCTGTCGTCGGCATATCATATTAATGTCATCAGCATGAAATCAAAGCAAGGCGATATCTCGATTTCGAAAAAAGAAGCCGGTTTGTGAAGAATCAAGTTCATCAAAAATAACAACGCAAAAACGTATCTGTAGAAATCATAGAGTTTTTTTTTAAATAAATACATTTATTGATCGCAAAAGTTTCAGGATCATAAAACTGCTGCTTGAAAAATTTGATCCGAAATTATTCGGTAACTAGATGAACGATCGTCATCATATATTTTCGGCTTGTTTTTTTCGAGCACTAGACTAGTTACAAACAACGAACCGACTGGTAGTTAGACAAAAATGAGAGAGAGAGAGAGAGAGAGAGAGAGAGAGAGAGAGAGAAAGAAACCGACGATTGTCCCTCTTCGTGTGACGCACGAAAATGATCAAACCAACGAGATTATAAACATCGGAGACGAGGTAGATACACGTGTTGTATACCATTTTTTTTTCTCTCTCTCTTTCTCTTTTCTCTTTCGGGTGTATCGGCTATTTTGTTTGATGATTTGGATATATTATTTTGTATTGTTGTTTGACGAGTGATTAAGATTAATGTCTCTTACTCTTGGTTACGAAAGCTGCGATCTTTTTGTTTTTTCGGATGGGTATTGATTTTTGGTGCATGGTGGTTACGCAATGGTAAATAATCGGTATTTTTTTCAATTTTGCGATTTCAATTGAATGAGCGAATGATACAATCGGGGAGGGGAGTGAGATGTTACTTTCGATTAGTCATCTCTTCGTTAGAATCCTATTGAAGACGTTATAATACCGTTCATCGGAATCTCAACGAAATGAAAAATTTCGACTAACAATAAACCAAAATTTTATCCAATTTAAACCGAAAATTCTAATGAAGTTCTTAGCATCCCAATCAGCTTCTTCATTCATCTCGTCGATTGAGCAACAAACGATAAAAGCTCTTAACGCATTATAATTGCCGGTACGGATCTGCTAGCGAAAACCCATCATCGGCAAGTCATCATCATCGCCGCGAGGTAACGGATCCCTTCGGAGAGGAGAAAAAAAAACATTTGGAACGAAAAGCTTTTCTCTCTTCGATCGTTAGAAAGTGCACGATTTAATTCTCTGTATGTATGTGTGTGTCGTCGTCGTTTCGTCCATTAACGCCTCTATGGGAGAAGAGAGCCGTTAGATACTATTGTCTTGTATGATTAAATTGAATTACGTGTATGTGCATAGCTCGAGCTGCCGCGGTTGATTGGAATACGCTCGTTTTTTTTTTTTTTTTTTTTTTTTTTTTTGCTTTTCGAGCTGGAGAAAAAAAAACAATAGGTGATGAAATTGATCCATACGCACGCACGTGGGTGATAGTTTGATGTCGGTAAGAAATATATATAATATATCGTTTATTATATTTTCTTTTCGTTGAACCAGTGATCTTAAGAATGTTAGCAGGTTCAACGAATGACCACTAATTTCACATTTCAGAATTACATTTAAAAGACGTTGTAATTATTTGATTATTTTCAACCTTTATCCAACTTATATTTCCCATATACAGATATAACACTTATAAATTCTTTGTCCGCGACCTAGTGGCGAAACAAAAACACCATACTTGTAACAAACCAAGCCGCAACACTGTATATCTCGCGACTGACAAGTTATAAAATACCAAAAAAATAAAAAGATACAGATAGTACGACGATTGCAAGCTGATATTTGTTCTCCGGCGATCTTAAATTTTGGCTGACGTCCAATTCCGTCCGACACCCCGTGGTCAACGTTTTACGATGTACCAAGTGCGTCCCGGCAGCCCCTCCCCGCTACTGTAGCTACTTGCGTCGGCTTGAGCCGAAAGTAGTACACTTTTATCGAAATAGTTAATAATATGTCCGCTACTTGACAATGAAATGATCATGACCGCGACGACCAAACTAAAGCGGCCAAATCGGACTTTGAATCGGACCCCGTTAGTTTGGCCACCGCAGTCATGATTATTCATAGTCAAGTAGCGGATACATTATTAACTATTTCGATAAAAGTGTAGAGACCTTTTTTATGTATTTTTTTGAGCTGAACGAGAATCCTTGTATGGTTTCGGAGATATGGCCATTTACTTGTATTATGTATTGTATTTTATGTATTCAAACAGCGTATATCATAGGTCACTTATATTTATACTTCTCTTTTCCCTACAATCATCGGCATAGTCACAACTTTGTTGTGATTTAGTCAAACTTGCATGGATATTAGCTTGGGACGGAAAGGGCATACGCACTGACCCCGGAATCTCGGGATATACTTTTATGACCTCGGGACGGAACTGGACGTCACCGTAAATTTTATGCGCTTGCAGATTCCTTCTGGCGATGATAATGGGTGCGTGGATTTTTCTTTTACAAAGGCCTTCTGAAACAAATAACGTTTTTGTTTTTTAAAGTATGTTGTGCTTGTTTACAGCATTGAAATTCGAGGATTGATACTATGCGTTTTATTTTCGAAAGTTTGATGCGCACGACGCGGATAAAAGGATACTTTTCAATCTTTTAGAGTTTCGCCATTTTTTTTTAACAAATTCTATTTAAATTAGAAGATTTTTACAACTCTATTCGGACGCGATTTCGGAATAAATAAGATTTCGTAATCGTCTCATTAGACTAATGTCTCCGATTACTAAACTGATAAAAAAGTTAAGCAGAATGCATGCGATTTCGTCTGTTAAAAAATAAAATTCGACCTATTGAAGGTAAATCGTCATGCAGCAAAATTTACCTTTATTGGTTCTGGTAATGTCGACGACATCCACACAATATCGGTGGCCAGAACGACTTTATCATTGGTACTGGCGACCTTTGGAAAAACGACGGCGGTGGTAGCATCGGGTAAAACTGCATCGGCGGCGGCGGTGGTAGCGGTAATGATGGTAGTGCTGGTGGCGATATTGGTAGTGGTGGTAGCATCTCAGAATATTGTGCCATTGGTGGTGGTGGTAGCGATAATGGCGGTAGTTCTGGTGAATATATAGGGGACGATGGTGGTGGTGGTGGCAGAATCTCAGAAATCTGTTCCATCGGTGGCGGTGGTAGCGGCAATGACGGTAGTTCTGGTGAACATATTGGTGATGGTGGTGGTGGTGACAGCATCTCAGAAATTTGTTCCATCGGAGGTGGTGGTAGCGGTAATGACGGTAGTTCTGGTGACGATATTGGTGACGATGGTGGCGGTATCATCTCAGAAATCTGTTCCATCAGTGGCGGTGGTAGCGGCAATGACGGTAGTTCTGGTGACGATATTGGCGATGGTGGTGGTGGTGACAGCATCTCAGAAATTTGTTCCATCGGTGGTGGTGGTAGCGGTAATGACGGTAGTTCTGGTGACGATATTGGTGACGATGGTGGCGGTATCATCTCAGAAATTTGTTCCATCGGTGGCGGTGGTAGCGGCAATGACGGTAGTTCTGGTGAAAATATTGGTGACGATGATGGTAGAACCTGAGAAGATTGTTCCATCAATGATTCTGATGAAGGCGATGACGAATTTAGTAACTTTTGTAAAAATGGTTCCATTGGCATTCCTGGTGGTGACAGTGTCTGTGATCGATTCAGTAGCTTCCGTAAAAATGGTCCCATTGATGCAGAGAAATCTTCTGGTGGCGGTAGTAATACTTTCGCTTGAATAGTAAACGTCAGCAACCACGGTGCGTCCGCTGACGCTAACGTCAGCAGACCGACCAACAGCACGACTACTAAGACGATCTTCATTTTGCAAATTTTCGAATTCGACTTACGATAGATTTCGAAAAATCGAACGTTATATATCCCGCGACGAAAGAAATCCAAGCACGTACTCTCGATAATAATTTCTTACGCAACATCTTTGTCTTCCTATACGTGCTACTTTCCACCTTGTTATTAAATTTCTACGTGCTCCGATTGCAGAAAAAATAAGAACTATAAACTCGAGTATTTACATAAATAAGAAAGAGAAAAAAATACGTGAAATTCCATACGTCCGAATATCACACGTACGCACAAATCAAGCACTCGCTCTCTCTCTCTCTCTCTCTCTCTCTCTCTCTCTCTCTTTCATCACACAGCATAGTTGCATCATTCATATACAGTAAAACCTCGATAATTCGAAACTCAAGAGTCCGGGCTTCCACTTTGAATTATCGAGGTTTTCGAATTATCAAAGTTTGAATTATCAAAGTAAATTTGTGGAAAAATTAAAAAAATTTCAAATTATCAAGATTGACATTTATTTATTAAAAAGTGAACATTTCATTATTCAAGTATGACATACATCATCATATTCGATTAAAATTATTTAGTGTGTGACAGGAAAGATGTAATTTTTTGCTGTTTACAATTTTTTTTAGCATCAGTCATAACAAAACTTTCCAAAGTTTGTATCAAATAAAAAACTTTATCGTCTACCTTTTCTCGTGATTCTGTAAATACTTTGATTTTTTCGAGCATTGTCAACACTTTAGCTGCAAAAGGAATCACGATGGATTGTTCTTCACGTTTTTCATGTTCCTCATCAGACCAACTTAAATTATCGAGGTAAAAATACATGTAAGCGTATCTCAAGAGGCAGAAAGATTCCTTCAAATTATCGAGGTTTCGAATATTCGAATTTCGAATTATCGAGGTAATTGTACATTGGTCAGCATAGAAAATTTAAGAGTCCGGGAGTTAACTTTGAATTATCGCAAATTTCGAATTATCAAAGTTCGAATTATCGAGGTTTTACTGTATATATGAAAAAAAAAAATCAATTCTGATAAACTCATCACAATTGATATCTTTTCAGAGTACATTAAAAAATTATTTAAAAATAATGTTTTAAATTTTGCAAACAATTAAATTTGTTTTTAAATACTCTCCTCTTCTGACAATTAAATGTATATTTATATAAACAGTTTCAAATAAATATTGAAAAGTTCAGTTCAATTACTGTTCTTTCTTAATCTAAAAGTAGAAAATCACAAAAAACAAAACAGAAATGTATTTTGTTTCCAAATTTGCGAATTGTAATACACTTTAGTCCCGTGTACAGCTCTGTCAAGGATACATGAATTTTATTAATATTGTGAAAGGTAGCAGTAAAAACAATGAACCAAGATATTTTTTATTTATTTATTAATTTTTTTTCATTTTCAATGATGTCTTTGTAGACGTTACCTACATCTTTCAGTGTATTTGATAGAACCAAGAAAATTGACGAGCATTTCAGCATTTACACCGTTTATTGAAGAGGACATACGACGATGGGCTTTTGTTTTAATATTCCTCATTTTTTTCATTCGCATACGCAAGTTCAAATACAAGCCATATTTAGAATTTTTTTTTTCGGTGACATAAGGCGATGTCTTGATGCGTTCAGACGGAAATGGAAGATTTTTTCAAATCTCACTCATTTGGGTTATTCTCTTATTTCCCTCTTTTACAATGATATTTCTGCGTGTTGTTAATTATGCCTTGTTTAAGCAGGATATTGAAAAACCTTTTAAAGGTAGAATCGACATTACTTTTTTAAATATATTTCTTCCTTTATTTAGTCATACCATTTCACCGGTATTTTTTAAACTGTTTTTTTTTTTCCTTTATGATTATCACAATATATAGTTAAGGCCTATCTTACTCTACGTTGACTAGATTTTCAGCGCACTGTGTAACATGTGCATTTTGATCATTCTCATTTCATTTGTACTTTACCTGTTGCCAACAAAATGCTATCGCATTACAAACATGATATTCGCTCAGCGTTGGAAAAAACATTTCAAATGCGGGAAGTATGTCTTTGTATATATTTGTCATTAATTTTCAACTGTCATAGAAATTTATTTTAAACAGACTGAATAATTTTAGTCTTTTTTTTTAATTAAATTTTTGTAACACTCAATGAAAGAATGAACAGATAACTTTTTTTTCGAAGAAGATCTAGAATGAGTAATAAAATATACTAATTTCAATTTTCAACAAGTCATATCTCTCAGAGTGCACATTAATTTTAGAAACTCTGTCAACGCATTCGTTGGTCAATTTTGCTAAAATTCGCGTACGATTCAATGAGATATTATTACATAAATGAGTTTAGGTATTTATGATTGTGTTTTCTCGTAACATTTCAAAATACAAGATTTCTATCGATGAAATCTTTTTACCATCCCTGAAGCCCTCATCTCTTATCAAATTTTCATTCACAACAAACGATTCACAAAATATTTCCGACGGTGCTTGCGGATTTTTTTTTTTACTTTACTTCCATTTCAACAATTATGTAATTTATTTCTTTCGGTTTTTTGTCAGTTTGACAGACGGCAAAGTTTTACAGGTATAATTGAGTCAAAGTATTGAGAAAGCAGATATTTTAATGGTATGGATACTATTTATTCAGTCAAATGTGATATAATCAAATTGTAAATTAGTGGTATTATTTTTCCAATCAAAAGGTATTTAATCCTCAACAATCTGTTGACCAAAAATTTTTAATTGTATCAAAAAATACATGTTCTCTCAATGCCTCGATTCATATATATTTTTTATTACATATGTAAGATAGATGTCCATAGCTATATACATATTTATTTTCAGCATTGATAGATAGGTTGATAGAGTACAGATACTTGCATTATTCATTTCTTTTTCAAAAAGATTTGAGTTACTTATGCTCTTTGGCGAAATGAAGTAGAAACCAGTAGATAACGAGTGAATTTTATTTTTTGAATACACAGAAACAATAAGTATCGCTTTTTTACAAGCAGTCACATTCGAACTATAATGAATAATCAATGATTTGCATTCAAATCTTTTTAAAAAATCAAGGAACGTTCTTTTCTGTCAGTCCGGTTATTGCTTCCTTTCGACCATTTATTTTGCAATTTGAGAAAGATAAAAGCCCCTATTCTAATGTGTGAAGTTGAAAAATGCCTTAAGAATTATTCGGTTATACTTTTAAAATCCGTCATTGGTAACATGAAATCTTCTATACATTAGGGATCGACAAACAGTGTAAAAAGAGGTGTATAGGAGTTTTGACATGTAGAATCGATTTTCTCTACTATAGATTATAATATATAGCTCTTTTTTTCAATTACAATCATAACGCGTGTAGAGAGCATAGAAATAGTATAACAAAATATATGAAATATTTATAAAACAACTATCTACCGTAGATTGTGACTGAACAACGTCGCATTTTCAACCAATACATTGAAACTTGATATGTGATAAAATAAAATTTTAATAATGATGATTAACAAAAAGATACAAATTCTTTTATTTATTTATTTTTCATCATCGACCCGCGATGAGTTTTCTCAAAATCAACGTCGGACATTCACAATTTACAGCGTGGAAAAATTGAATAATACAATATCGTGCATGGCCTTAGCCGTGCCCTCATCACAATCTTTTCTCAAATTTTTATCCATATTTACAAAAACTAATCAAGCGCTCGCTAGAATACTTTTACAATTACGTACGTACATTCCTTCATTTTCTTCTTCTTATAAGTAGGATTCTGTACAGTTTACGTGTAGTCATTTTAATTGAATGAACTCTGCTTCTCTCAAAAGTTTTCATACGTTTTATTTCTGTATAAGCACTATTATTTTTTAATCCCTCATTGATATTTGGTGAATTCAATTAGAATAGAATTATTTTTTTGTACAACTTTGACTTTTGAGAACAAATTAAGCTATCGTCAGGCGAAAGTCATTAGCTTCGAGCGAAACGAAAATAAAAATGCAAGTTGACGATTGCTTGGTATACATTTACATCAAAACTTTTGATAAAATTTATTGCTACATCAAAATTTTTTTTCCGACTGATGACGTTTGGACAGTTTTCTTCATTATCCTACAGTTCTTAAAATATACAATACACAGCGATTTTGAAAAAACGTCTTTTTTTCAGTTATGCATTTATTACGATAGGTCAACATCATACATTTCTCGGATAACAATTCCGAGTCGCATCAGTGAACTTTCAACGTATATAATTTGCGTGCAATGAAACAATCATTTATTTCCCTTTCCTAACTCATCACAGCTAATATCGTATTAACGCTCTTAAATTATGGAATGATCTAGGAGTCTTTTATCGCGGAAGATGAAACGTTTTTGGCCAACGTTAAGTCTCCTTGACGACAATTATCGAAGACTATGTAAAACCGAATCTTTTACCAGTCCGTATATTTTAATTGAACGAAAAGGTCTATAACCTTGACATAATGAAGCTCAGATATTTTATTTGTGTGGGTATGTAAATGTATAGCTTTATTTATTTTACTTAGTCCTTAGGGAATTTAATTATATGGTGGGAATCAAAGTTCTAAACTAATCCTCGTTATTTAAACTATTCTTTGAATGAATTCTGAATAATACTTCGAAATCGTTAATGTAAAAAAGTTATTATTTTAAGAGTTATTTGCGTTTATGTTTTATTGTAGAATAAATTTAAATGTTCATCTCTCGTTCTCAGTCAATTTTATGCTTCTACGTTACATTCAAGTTCAAAATTTTGTGCACGAAAGCTCCCTTTCAAATGTATTCTGAACGATTTGATAAATTTTGACAATATGTTTTTCGACGTATAGTCTTAAAATTCAAAATACAAAGTTTGTCGTAATAATTATTTTTACAATTATTCAAACCAGAAGTTATTTACAAACGTTAGATAAAATTTTTCAAAAAAATCTACAGTATAATAATGTAACAGGCAGAAATGAGAAAAAAAACAAACGGAAGTGAACTCTTCGGTTTGGTAAGAATCAAGTTCAATAATTGTTGTCTTTTCGAAATTCGGAAATAGAGATGTACATATTTTAAGCAGTAGGGTTTATTGAATCGATATGTACTCGCGATAAAGACAAGGTACTAAGATATGTAAGATGAAAAAAATGGATATTAGTACTGTTGTGCGTTCTGCTCATTCGTACTTATCAATAATTCAAATTAACAAATTTTCCTAAATTTTATTACTGTATACAAAATAATATTCATTATTTCTCGTAAGTAAACGTCACTGATTTACGTCCATTCGATCGAATCACTTTAAAATACAAAGCAAACGTCGATCATAATCTTTACAATAAAAAAAAGTCAAGTATTAATTAATTTTAAGAATCCTAAATAACCCGCTCTTAATCAAAGTATAGTCGGAAGGGAAAACTCGACGCCGGGAAATTAGTCACAATATTAAACAACTTTCAAATATACAATAATGTACAACAAGTGAAAGATTACAGATATATGTATATATCTATGTATATGCAAGTTGACATTGCCTCGAAAACGAAAAAAAAAAACACCCCGTAGCCGCAGACGAGGTGCAACATTCTGGGCAGTAGTCGGTCGCTCGGCGATCCGTTAAAATGGAGGGACATACAAAAATAGAAGCGTATGACAGCACACGACGTTGGACAGCGTTGAATCACCCATTGCGCGCACCTTTTAAATTTCCGTGCCTCCGTCAGTCGACGAATCCTCACCGCTGGGTCGCCGCCCTAGTTTGTAAAATAAAAAAGGAAGAAAAGTTGTTTTTTTTAACTTTTTTTGAGTCTTGTCTTTCTTCGACGCGGAGTAGTAAACTTCTTTCGAAAGAGAAATTCTCTCTCCATTTTTTTCTTCTACTCGCAAATTCTTTATTCAGCGCAAAAGTTTAATCCGCAAAGTTTTTACTATAAATTTCAAGCAACTCCAATCAAATTTAGGATGTCACAGAAGTTTCATCTAAACGTGCGCGCGCGCGAGAAGGATCAATTTCACGGCTGTCAGTCGTTATCGGAAATGGAATTTGATTTAAAAGTACGAAACTTCACATTTTTCTCAAAAAGTAATCTCTTTCAATTTTTATCTTCGATCGCGTTACTTCAAGAATAGACATCGAAAATTGCAAGTAGAAAAAGTCGATATACGATCAGACAGAACAAACATACCAGGGCGAAACGGCTCTACTCAGCTATCGAACGAATCCATGGTGAGCGATCGTGACTCGGGTAAGCGACGTAGCGCTTTGAATGCTTGATACAACGTTGATGATCTATCGGCGTCGCCGGCGCTAAACCGATGCTGCGCCTTCACGTGAGAATTGGGGGCACCGCCGCTTCTGTTGTCCCACGCGTGATGCCTCGCCGACGAGCGTCTCTCGAATGGAAAGCTCGTGCCACCTTTCACGCAAAATCAACGATACGTTTATCTCTGTTTTTATTTTTCATTTTTTTTTTTTTATTAAATCGAAACTTACCAGGCGATTGATTGGGCGACTGCGACGGTGAGCCAAGCAATGGCGACAGTGGCTCGTACGGTGGTGGCGGTGGTGACGACGGCGATGGCGTAGGCGATGCCGGCTTGAGTAGAAGCTCGGGGTCGAGGCCGAGGATCCTAAGGCAACGCGCCGGATCCGAGCGAGCCCAACACTCCAGTAAGTCCACCGGCCAGTCTGTCTGGCATGATGTATTTACCACCCTGCTGTTGTTGCCATTACCATTTGCGGATGCCGCTGCTGTTGGTGGATTCCAGCATAAAGCGTCCGGCGGATGCGAGGAGCTTCGCGCCAGAACCCCGATGCTACCACCGCTACCGGCGACACCGTCGCCGCCGCTGCTACTGCTACGACGACCACTCGGCGTCGGTAGATTTGGATTGCTTTGCGGCGAACTCGCCAGCATTTGCAACGCTTGGATGGCGTTTCGTACCTACAGAGAAAAAACAAATGTTCGCTTTAGCGTTGCGGCTTTCATTCAATTTAATTCTATTGAGAGGAATTTTGCAATATTCGTGAATTGCAAAATTGATGAAATTTCGCGAACGAAACTGAAATACATTTATACGAAATTTCATTTCAAGCTTTACCGTACAATATATCAACCAAATTCCATGAAAATCAATCTTTTATATTTAATAAAACGTAATTATTATTTTTGCACGACATTGAAATCAAATCAATTCCGTTCTTGAATTCCAATTAAAAAATTGCAATGAAATAATTGAATTACCTTAAAGTCCAAACCGAAATAACAAAGGAAAAAGAAGGTTAAATAAAATAAAGCTAAAAAGAACCTCGTAGCTAAGCGTCGCGACGTCTTGATGAAGGGTCAAGACTTGCGTGTCTAGTCTTTCAACGGAGCCGCGTATATGGTCCTCGACGGATTCTTGGGGAGCCACTTGAGTCGTTCTACCAGTTCTCAACACTCCCCTCGGTGGCCTCTTATTCTGATACTCGTCTCTGCACGCACAAGACAAACTTCATTATTCACAGCATATACGTGCATGTCACGACGACGACGACGCAGTTGTACCAAATATTTCAACTCACCTGAACTTTGCGTGTCGCGGACTCGAGCCAGCGTGCAGCGGTGATCTATTTGGCGGTGAAAGAGGAGAAGTTTCACCCTCCTCCGGGACATTCTCGTCGTCCTCGCTGATCGACGGTAGCGTTAATGATGGACCACCGTTTATCTCCGACTCTTGCTGCTCCGAAAATTCATTAGTGGTGGTTTAATTATTTACGTGGTTTCTTGTCGTATCGAAGTGTACGACTACGGGGGTTAATGGTGAATGTCTTGCAGGGGATATTAACATGCTCAAGTTTAATTTTATTGTCGATGTAAAATTTATTAAGGTGGCATGCATATTGTGCTAATAAAAAAAAATTAAATTTTTAATGTAAAGCTAATGCTGACCGTGTCTTATTTATTGCGAATTGAAAAATTTATGTAAAAAACTGCATCAACTTTCTAACTACGAAAAAAATATATGTCATACTCACAAAGTATTAAAGCACAAGATCACATATTCTACTTCATGCATAATTACAGATTTAAAAAAAATAGATATAAAAATCATTAGCAAATAATTATGCGAGAGATATTCTACCGAATAAATTTCTATCTGAAAATTCAAGAGAAAATATATGTTGTATCTATAAGTTTTTTTTTTTATTTACAGTGCAGACTTCGAACGATGCAAAACAATGCATTTTCATTCTACGAATTCTCACGCAGATTTAAAACAAAAATTACACTCACGTATAATTGACGTATCGGCTATTAATCGAGTGAATAAAAAAAGAAGAATAGAATTATCGATCTCAATCATCAGAAATCCAATCTCATCGGAAGTTTATCAATGAATAAATTAAAAATTAGTTACTTGAAAATATGATATCGCATCATAGATTTTCTCTAAAAAAGAAAATAAAAATTGAACGAAGCTACCTTAAAAAAAAACGGACATATAACACAGCTCTGCTCTCAAATAAACAATATTATTATATCAAACACACGTAAAACGTAAAAAGGGTGTGAAACAAACACACACACGTACACAATATATATACGTATATAACGTAGGGTACACACAAAGAGAGTGAAATTAATACGACGCGTATTGTGTCTTGTCGGCACAAAGAGACAGACATATAGTAGAAACAAACGGATATAACACACGCAAACACAAACACACACAGAGACGAAACTCACCTCGGCTTCGTATCCCTCGCGCAGATTATACGTGAGGTCGTGCTGGATGTCGTGGGCGAATTCCTGCTGATACTCCGGATACAGTCGCAACACGTCCACGAGGCCCTGGATGTGGATGCACTTGATGTCGCAATAGGTCAGTGCCTTCACGTCGCAGCTCGACTTTACCACCACGTCGTTCGGTCCGGCGCTAATCACTTGGCCACCGTTGCTATGAGTCAAGTGCATATTTATATCGGAACCGACCAGATCGCCTTTGCCTGTGAGAATGAGAAACGATTTGAAAAACGATGAGAGTCTTTCAATTAATACACATCGGGGAGTTGGATATTAATTTCGTATAAGCCTCTTCCGCCGTAGCTTGCAAGCGTATATAATTATCCCACGAGGATATAACATTGTGTGCGCCACGCTGCTCGCGAGGATGCTTAATTTAGCTTTCGGTTATTCAATTACCAGCCGAACACGCGTGCATACACTTGCCAAGGCTTCGATGAATATGCTAATAGTTTTAAACGAGTTATTCAATGCTACACTTCCTCTCACCGAGCGTCTCACTTATACAATGTATATAACCTATCGCCTAATCTTCGGGCAACTTTAATTGGAAAGTGCTTCAACTTGTAGAACTTGTGCATAGAATATCGATAATACAACATTGGCGGTTATATCCGTACCGCGAAACAACAAAGCTTGAAAATCGAATCGATTACCCACCCAAAATAGCGACAACCATCTCGTTTTGCACAACCTCCATAGAACCGTTGCACAGGTAATAGATGTAGGACAGAGCGTCGCCCTTGTGCATGAGATACTCGCCGGGGGCGCAAAAATTGCTGCGTATATGAAGCGAGAGAAGCTTGAGGCAACCCTGCGAGGCTGCCTCGAAAATCGGCAGACTGAGGATTTCCCGATGCAGGTGCATCGACACGTCGCCGCGCAACTCTTCCGGGAACTCCTTCAGCGTCTGTTGGAAAATCAAACGCGAGTCTATTGAGATTTTGATTGCTCGATCACCTGTTTTGGGTTAGATAATCTTTAAAAAAAGGGTAAAGAAGAAAGAAGTGTTAGTAATTTTATGTAGATAGGCAAAGAGACGCTGAAGTTTTCTTAATTAACTTTGAAAGCCTCGCGGCCAAAGTTTGCCTTGTGTTAAAAAAAAAACAAGACGATCGCTCGCTTTTGTTTCACCAAGGTACAAAACTGCGATATCGTTACAAAGTGGCTGTTCATCTCCGAGCCACTGAAATAATCAGCGTCTCTTTGCCCTGTCGCGTCGCGAATCATCAAGCTTTTTTTCTTATTCTTTACCTTTTCTTTTTTTTTTTTTTTGATTTAGTAATAATGGAGTGTACCTTATTTACCTCGTGAATGTCGATGCCATGATTGAGTGACCACATGGTTTGAAAATAATCCTGCATCCTCTGCTTGAGCTCGTCGGGTATCTGATGTAACGCTAGAAAATCCTTGAGATCGCGCCACTTTGTCTGATATAGCGATCTTCGCGAATACATTCGCTGAATGATCGCCGTCACGTTACCAAACACCACAGCGTGCATCAGCGCTGAGAACAAAAAAAAACTTTAAATTGTAAAGTATACTGTGTGCGGAAAAAAAAATGGAAAAATTGTATACGTACCACCGACGAGCATCGTGCAGATGGAAAAGACTTTCTCGGATGTGGTGTTGGCCGAGACGTTGCCGAAGCCCACGGACGTTAAGCTGCTGCAAGTGAAGTAGAGCGCCGTTATGTAGCTCTCCGAGTGCGTTATGTTTGCCACGTCCGGCACTCGTAGTCTGTCCGCTAACGCGTGGATCCATCCTGAGAACGTATCGTATTTTAAAAACAAGTTTGAGACTTTTTAAAAATTCTCAAAAAAAAAAAGAAGTTCATTTTACTTTTGAAAAATCATATTGTCGTAAAACAAAGCGATATATCGTATCTAGAGCAACGGTTTATTAGAAACTATAGTCCGATACCGTACAACTACCAAACTCTCGCTCCACTGCCGAGTCTCTCTCCCTTAAGCCAGATTTATCGGCAGGTATAATGCTTCAATATAACCGTAAAAAATGTATCAGACCTACCAATCTAGCGCAAAACAAGCGTTCATTTCAATTTTCCTCCCCCTTTCTTATATATATACATCACTCGAGAGCAAAAGCCTAACTAAACCTTCCCCCTTCCCGAAATCACGCGAGGAAAAAAAAATGCGTCAGCAGCAGAATCACCGAGCCATTAAGACATTAACGCGCCGTTGAAAGATAAAGCTTCGTCCTTGGTTTTTATCGTCCCTTCCTATATAACTGTAGCTATACATCTCGGATGTGCAAAAAAAAAAAAAAAAAAAAAGAACATCGCAAGGACACGTCGTGTGAAGATTCGTTTGACTATTTTTAGATTGCACTCTCGCGCTTCGTACGTATTATAGGATTTATTAGCTCGTCGTTGGAAATAATGTATTTCAATTAGCTTCCGAACAGTTGTCGAGTGGCACTCTCTCTCTCTCTCTCTCTCTCTCTCTCTCTTTGCGAAAGCTCGACTCGAATTAAGTAGAAATCGATGGAGCTTCCGATAATCCGCGAGGACGCGCGACGCAACAGGCGCGCGGATAGGATAGAATAAAACACTATGCTAATCGCGCGCGTTCTGATAAAACTCGCAAGTTCGTTCAAGTTTTTCTTTTTTCTTTTATTGCTCTACTTTGGAAAATAGCTTTCTTCTTCTTTCTCTCTTGGGTTAGCGAGATAAATATTGCTGTTCTGTAGTTTTTTTTTTCTGTATATAATGTAGGTCGAGCGACGAGACAAAAAAAAAAAAAAAAAGCTTGAATAAATGAAGGTATACTTACCAAGATCCCAGTCTTTTTCGTGTCTTAGTCTTTCCTTCTCAGCAATCACGTACCAGATGCAGGCCAGCCAATGGGCGACCAGAGTGAAGAACAGCATCAGCAGCGTGAGGATTATCGCACTGTACTGCGAGTACCTGTCCATCTTCTGTAACAGCCTCGCCAGACGTAATAGACGCGTTAGCTTCACCAGATGGATGTGACTGTGACCCGATTCCTGTAATCCAACATGACAGATATTTTCTTTCATTTTCCTGGGGATTCCGTGCTTGCGGCTTTGTATTCGAGATTGACGATGCAGCAAAAAAATCTTTATTGAGTGGGTAAGATATATATACTTTCATTTGATACTATTATGAGAGGATTAGAAAAATATAGTTAATATACTTCTTGGCCACTTGATTCACAAAAGATTCATTGTAATGAAAAAAAAAAGAACCGACAGCAACATATAATCTCCTCGAAAATTTTATTGCTTTTATTAACTTTTTCTCCCAGAGTTCTGACCTATTTTACGCGCGGCAGGACGATCCGCGAAAAGATATTAAAACATTTTTACGGCTTTAAAAAACTTGAGCTCTTGGAAATTTCTTCTCGCTCTTTTTTTTTCTCCAACTTTTCTTACTGTAAAATCTCGATTGAGCCTTTGTATATTAATAAAGTTCAATTTTGAAGCGCCGATATAAGTGACATATATTGCTTCTTACGCACAGGTAAAACTCGAGAATTTTTTATCCTTTCTCTGATCGTTAGTAGTTTGGAGGAGCTTCTCGTGTGACAAGTGTCAGCGAGAAGTGAATTTTACTTCGACTATACGGATACGCGTAAACCTGCTTTCAGATGAGTGAATCGAAAGCTTGCAAGTTCGCCTTATGTTGCTATTGAACATAGCTACACTCGTTAAATTTCATTACAACTCCACAAGTAATATTAAAAAAATAATCGTCAATTATAAAAAAAAATCTATAAATTTTCAGATATATTCCAACCATCAGGACGACACTATAAAAAACAATCTATAAATTTTCAGATACATTCTAACCATCCGGACGACGCAGCAAAATTCACATTTCCCGCAAAAAGCTTCGTCCGTGACATTCGAGTGTGTTAACGAGCGTCGGTTTAAGCGAACGACACGAAAACCGCAGTATACAAGACCGCGAGTAACGGGAACGAAAATTATCGAGCAATATTCTACTATATCTATCTACGGTCGCTAATCGATTTCAAATAATTTACTCGTTGCTTTCGAGCTTTTCGCGTGACCACTGCCGCCACACAATATATCGAGCAGTTTACGAATATATATACTGTTATCGGACGCCAGAATTTACTCAAACTGTGTGCCTCTTTTTCGTTATTAGCTAAAGTATTTTTAGGACTTCCCTTTCCCCCTTTTTAATTAGGGTTTCACCGATGTTGGTTTGTATAGAATGAACGATACGAGCGTGTATGCGTAAAGTTTTCGAGGGAAGAAGAGTTATAGCTATTAATTACATTGGAACACGTCTTTCTCCAAGCAATGAATCGGTTTTATTAATCTCGACGTTCCGTTTATTGCAGATGTATCGTTATTTCGCTCATTCATTCCCCGAAAAGCGTTTCAAAGTGTCGCGCGAACGACGAATCAAAGGCGGTACACAAAAGCCAACTTCGAAAGAAAAAAAAACATCGTTAAAAAAAATTCAATAAAAAACAAAAGAGAGGAAGGAAGCTGCACATAAAAAAATAACGCGCGTTAAATCCTGACGTACAGTCCCGACAATGGAAAATGATTGCGATATCGGAACTTTTGCGCGCATTGAACGCTATGATTGGTCTATTCAGCGGCGGATATCATTCGATACTCGCTTTCAAATCGATACAAACGAAAAAAAAGTGTCTGCGTCGGCGTTTGCGAGAAATATCCTTGTCGCGCTAATAATATGTCGCTTGTATCCGTTTTTACACCTTTAGCCAAACGAGCTCTATTCACATTTCTATGGCGTTTGATGTCGAATTGTAATTTAAGCGCGAGAAACGTACGTATAAATAAAAATCAATCACCGAGAAAAATGAGAGCTTGAATCGTAATTCGGTATTCCACGCTTTTCATTATGCACGAGTCTCGCGGGGGGTGAGGCAAAAAGAATACACGGCAGCGAAAAATCGCTCAAACCGAGAGAGAAACAATTATCGAAAAGTACGCGTATGCGTGAATTGTTTACCCAGCTTGCTGTATTGCGAAAGAGCTTCACGGAAATGTTGAAAAATCAACAACAACGTTGCAACAAAAAATAAATTACCTAGAACCGACGGACTCGCTCGCAGAAAATTAAAAATACCTACTTTCTTTTTTCTCGGTAAACATCACCGCAAACTGTACTTTTGTGGATAAATAAAAGATTCGTTTTTTTTGGGTAAAATTGAACTGACCTCGCCACTGTAGACATCGCTGGCGTAGAGCAAGTCGAAAGGTAGAGCTGCCACGAGATCGATCAGGAACCAGCTTTTAATGTAATTCACCGCTATGCTCTTGCTGTTACTCACCACCTCGCCCTTTATATTCACGTACGTCG
Organism: Galeopsomyia nigrocyanea; assembly: GCA_035047105.1. NCBI lineage: Eukaryota > Metazoa > Arthropoda > Insecta > Hymenoptera > Eulophidae > Galeopsomyia > Galeopsomyia nigrocyanea. Next base: position 4,990,014 of record JAWWMK010000021.1, on the reverse strand, counting down.
TTCTGAAGTTCAACACGATGTCTGTGGATTGCAACAGAATTACATTGAGCCTTTTTTTTGTCCGTGACATTCTTTTTTTTTGTAATTGCTGACTTTGCTGAGCTTTTTTTTTCATTACGAGAGATATTTTTATCGATGACGTGTTCATTTTTTTTTCACAGATTTTCTATTATCTTTACAATGTGTTGACCTAGTTGAAATACCAATAGAGTTATCGTGTAAACATAGTACGCCGCGTAAATAATTTATCAGATATGACGGAAAGTTTGGTTGAAGATGTGTGTGCATGTACATTTCGCGTATACTCGAAATTCAAGTTCACGCGCGGAACTCGAGTCTTTGAATTCGTAACAAAGTTACATACACAAACGTTGTATGAATATCCATGAAATTTTGATGAGTTTATCATTTTAACAACTTTCATTGACTTCTAGCAAGGGAGGGACGCGCGAATGGTAGAAGTGTCGTTGGAAATGAATTAGTTACACAACTTGCCAAGCTCTTAATTAGAAAACTCGACGCGCGTGCGTCGTGATTTCGCGCACGTGAAATCATCACACAATCAAAGTTCTTTCAAACTATAATACACTTGTTCGTTCCCTTTTTTTCAATCGACATCAATCGAAAAAGCGTACAAGTATACATTAGAAGGCCGCAAAGTTTGCGCAAAACAATGCGAGAGAGAGAAGATGCACTCGCACGCCAACGCTTTTTGACGTGTATCGTACCTATCCGTGTACAAAGCAAGTGTTTATTGATTCAAGAGTCACGCCGTTGTACAAAGGAGCGCGCGCTAAGCAGAGCGCATCCTCCTCGTCGAGCAAACTATACATCCATTACGGTCAAGTTGATGCGGGTCAAAACAAAACTTCAAGCGAGCGCTCGAGTTGCTGATCGTAATTATGTGGCTGAGCGCGGCGGATTCGTCTTGAATTATGTATATATACACGTGAAAAAAAAAGTTAATCTCGCCTTCCGAATTAATCAAGCGCATACATCTTGATTTTCTACTTTCGACGCGCGTAAAAGTAATTACGCGCGCAGCTGCCGCTCGCTCGCGAGTTGTAAGTTCATTCGAATGAAATTTCATTGCAGTTTAAACTTCCTGCCAAGGCTGATTAAATATCTTGAATCCCGTGCCTTCCGGAGATGTATATTTTCATTAAACGCGCACAATTTAATATGTGAAGTGCTCTCCCTCTGTACAATTTTAGTTTTCTCTTAAATATTTCTTCCAAATCCATTGATATTTTTCTCTATACCGGCTACAGATGGAAAAAAAGCTCGAGCGCTGAATTCACGAAAAAGCTCGGGCATTCGAAAAGGCAGCATTAACCAGATTAAAAAAGTACACGAGTGGGAGGAGTATATAGGTTGTGGTAGAAAAGAAAAACCGTATACGCGATACCAAGGGTCATTGGCTTGCCTTCTTTTTCTCTCCGCGCGATAGAACTGCGCGTTCGCAAGCTCTTTCACGGACAAGTTTTCGTTCGAAGAAAATCAAGCGGTTTGCAGGCAGCAGCAGCAGTGTATCATGTCTCTTGAGTTCAAATCTAAGAAAAAGCTTCGAGTAGTACTTTCGTGCGTGCAGTGATCCCCCCCAAAAAAGAAGCAGTCGGAGCTTTTTTCTTTTCTTTTTTATTTTCTCCCCCCCAAGTCTGGATTTATATTTATGTATGTCAAGAGATCGATATATTTGTACACGCGAATGTTGATATTTTAATGGCTGCGTGATGTATTTTTAGGTCGTTCAAATATGCGGCGGATTATCATGCTTAACGTTTTATAACGTTGTTTTCTTTCTTTTCATTCTGTTTTTTTTTTCCTTTCACGAGCTGCGTCGTCGTCACTGATTTTTTTATCGCGTCGTCAAGTGCGTATATACCTGGCTATCTAATTGAATCACGAGAAAAAAAAAGTACGTACATCAGTGTTTCGCGCTCGAGTGTAAACACCCTTTTTCATCATTTTTTATGAAGCTGCATACTGTACTTCGCTTGATGTTGCAGGTTTGCTTTATGAATTTAAAACATGAGGCTAATATAATTTTTTAATGTGTATTTGTGTGTGTGTGTGAGGAAACATTATTTTGTGCAATGATAACGACATTGAAAAACAATGACGGATACTTGAAAGCGTGTTTAATTAATCGAAATGTAAGTTGATGGGATGAAATACTAAAAAATCTTTAAAACTCGTCACGAGCTGAGATAGAAATATCAAGATTGATGTGACGTGCTGGAAGTTCTGTATGTTTTTACGGTTAAAGTAGTGTATTAAAATGAAAAAAGTTTTTTTATATCAGAGAAAGAGAGAGAAAAGTCGGATTTTTAAAAAGGGTCGTAAAACTTTTCAAATTTTGTTTTACTAACGACTTTCAGAGTCGAGATACACACCTACAAGATTGTCCAAACTTTTAGTAAAGAGTTTTAAAAATCTTCTACAAAAAAAACATCGTCTAAATATCAAACCAAGCCATTCGATAAAAAATTCCGTCGGAACTCAAGTATGTAGTCTTTTTTTTTCTTGCCTATCCGTCTTTGAAGTCCATATTTTACCTGCCATTAGCCGTTCCGCTTGATGAACTGTGCGGCATTTTGAAAGCTTTTGCTCGTACTTCTCAAACATTTGCCCTACTACTCGAGAGAGAGAGACCTTTTCATATACGACCCTATAGTGTGTATTCGTGTATGTGTGTTTACTGCCGAGTGGGTACCCGTTCGCTGCGAATGATAACGAGACTCGCGATCGTAACATGAAAACTTTGGCTTTATCAAGTGCTATCCTTTTTTTCTTTTGATAAGACACTTTTTGTTTATTGCCATGGGAAAAATTGGGATTTTGGGAATTTTAAAAACTCTTCTTTTCGAGTTTTGTGTGAGATCGATTTTCATTTTTCGTACTTTGTATAATCGTGCAGCTTTCAAGAGATTTGTTTAATAATTGTGAGAGAATAACTTTGATACTCCGAGTTTAGCGAAAGATGAGAGATTGGATTACATTTTATTAAAGATGCTCGCAAAAATTGTGTTTGTTTTATTTGTGACGCTTAAAAGTGAAATAAAGCTTGCAACTTTCAAAACTAGGGCATGAATGAGAAACAATCCCTTTCATATAAAAAGTTGACATTGCAGCTTTTTATAATTTTTCAAGCAATTCAATTTCGCAGCAATTCCATGTAAAAAAATGTTAAAGTAGTTGGAGACTACGAATTAGTATCCACACATGTCAGAAACAAAAAAAAAACACATTTGACAAATTACAAGCAAAGTGGTCGAAAAGACGGTAATTGAAGATTTGTAAAGAGAAAAAAAAGATGCTCGACTAATGAATAAGCCAACGATATGAATTGCGAGGCAGGTAAGAAAAAATAGCTCATCGCTGTTTTTTTTTTTAAATTCGAAATTATACAATGTCGAGGGTGCTCGCCACTTGACACACTATTTTTCCTCTTCAATTTCTCCACGAGAGTTTCGCATTCAGATCGCGATAAATAGCTGCGCCAACCAACGAAGAATAAATCAAGAATGCTCGTTGAATTATATTTGCAACTCTAACGAGAAAAGAAAAGAAGAAAAGTTGTTAAAGTCGTGAGGATGTTTCGTGCGCGCGAACAAATGCGTTTTACAGCTAATGCAATTTTCAGCTCTGGCTTTTCGCTCGTATCCTCTTTTGTTTGCGCGTGGCTTGATATTCTAAAAAAGAGGTTTATACCGCTGACCCTTTTTTTTTTTGGTCTCGACCGAGATAGAGAATGCGACGCGTGTTTTCCCTTTCACGGCCAGTTGTTTTTGAGATGTAAATTTAAAAAAACTGGATTTCCTTTTTTTTTCATGCGCCTCGAGTTTTAATTTGTTTTTCAAAGGGTTTGATGAGTTTTCGGATAGCTCGTTGTTTGTTTGCAAAGGGGAAATTGAATTCTTTTTTGCACTTTTTGGTTCGCACGTGTACTTTTACTTCGACTTTGTAAATATACGGTGAATAGTTTTTGTGTAATCGACTTTTTTTTTTTTCTTAAAAATGAATGCGTCAGGTATTTGCTTACAGAAAAGTGTCATTATTTTTATTCTTCGTTTACTTTTACTTGAAAAGATCAAAGCAAACTCTTCAAACAAATCCCAATTCAATCAAACATTATTTTCAGCTCAGTCAGCGTAACGTCAAATTATAAATAAAAAACGAGGTATATATATCTCACCCAAAATGAAAATAACTTCGACGACAACGTCGCTGACCATCGACGGCCGATCGACATTGATGAAGCTGGCATTGTACGGCACGACAACCGCAACGTAAAGCGTGGCTATCAACAGCAACCAGTCCCAGCATGTTTTGAAGATGCCGTAATGACTCAGGATGAATTGCGACTTTTTCAGTGTCGTCGTCTTGTACTCCGGCAGCGGCGTCGTTTGCGAATGTAACAGTGTCTGCAACAGGTGCCAATAACAGAAGGTTTTCTTTTTTAAACTTTTTTCTCTCCAATGTATTCAGTTACGTAAACGTTGTTTATCCTTTAAGCATCTATATCTATCGTTTCCATCCAAAATAAAAAAAAAATCAAGAAAATTCTCGCTTTCATCGCGAAAGTATACGCTCCAAGTATAATGAGATTTTCTGCAACATGACGTATTAATTATAGTAGCGGCAAGATTGTAACGTAAGTCAATTACAAAGTTAATTAAAAACTTTGATTATCCCCAAGATTACGAGTTAAAGTGGGCGCGCATATTGTGTATATATCAACTCCTCGAACAGATGCTTTTTTTTCACTCTAAACTTAAAAAAAAAATCGTCGACGATCACACTCAACGTATTAGACACAAGCAAAGCAAATAAACATGCAGAAGTTATAATAACCTCGAGCTACAAACACGCGATTAGCGTTTTAAGCTCTTTGGTCTACCTAACACCGGATAGTAGATATACTCGGCGTTTAACACAATGTAAACCAGCGTGATGAGCTTGAAGCTTAAAGAATATCTCGCGCCGGCGTCTAGACACGGCCTTGAACTATCTAACATGTAAAGCTCTGAGAATAGCCGTACGCGCTAAGTCCAAAATATTCCAACCCGACAAGCTAGAAAGAGATTATTATATAAGCCGCGCGCGATAATTTTGCAAGCGTATTGATGTTTTATTTTGTTTGGCCAACAGTCGTAGATTATCGTTTAAATCGTTCGAAACACACATACACTGCAGTCGCGACTGTGTGTGTGTGTATCCTCGTGTAACTTCGTAGTCTAAGTCATAACAATTTCCCCCGAAGCTCGCTAAGTACTTAGGCGGCGGCCGAGAGAGAATCCTATGATTACACCGAAATCTCCGAAACTTTGAAGGGCTAACTAATCAAACTCTGTATATACCGAGTGTGTTATATACGACCAAATCCACAAAAAAACTGCCATAACTTCGTTCGGGTTTTGGCAAATTAAAAACTCGGGGTTACGCGCGAAATTATTATATTTTCTCAATCTACAACACTAATAGAACCTAAAAACACTAGTGCCCCACGCTGCGTAATCTTGTGACACCCTTTTTTTTGGACTTGGAAGTCTTAAAACGGTCAAAAAATAATAGACGAAATTCCATAGTTTTTTTGGAAAAAATGAAAAAGATAGCGTTAATCTGACTTCAGAATCGAATTCTACGCCTCAAAATACATCGAAAACCATATTTTTTTTTTTCTACTCGAAATTCCGACGCTTGTAGAGTTTTTTCAACTACAAAATGCATAAAAAGTAAAAAAACTAATAAAATGACAAATCTGACACGTTTAATCAATTTTGTGTGTTTTCAGAGCCCTACAAGGGTCGAAATTTTGAGTAGAAAAAAAAATGGTTTCCGACGTATTTTGAGCCGGGGAATTTGATTCCAAATTCCGATTAACGCCATCACTTTGCTTTTCTTATTAAAATCCAAAAACCACAAGAAACCAGAAAAGCTCAGATTTTCGTTTTTTATCGATGCCAGAGTTCTCGCGTGATTTTAACACTGTCACAAGTAAAAAAGGGATATCACATCAAAGGAGAGGGTGGGCAAGAGGATTGCGAAACTTTTGATGCTTCGTAGAGCCGCGTAACCCTAAAATTGAGAGCGTACCCTCAGTTTGAATTTTTGAAAAAACGTTACCAAATTACGGCAGTTTTTTCGTGGAATTGGCCATACAAGCAAGCAGTTCGAATTATACAATTTTGAAGAATCGTAGCTTTCGGATATTGTGATCGATAAATACACTCGTTCGAGTGATTTTAAATTAACACACTCCGCGCGCGAGAATACCATAATCGCGTTCCGGCAATCGCGTTACCTCGCAGTTTCCGACGACACGCAGTCGTAAGTCAATTACAAGAGTTTGGGCCGTACGTAAAATTTAATACCGTCAACTTGCGTACTCGCTAAAGTTGAAACTTCTTGGAAGGGGGATGTTGGCGCTCTATACGATTTAACGCGCCTTGTTAAAACGTTATCTTTAAGTTCGAGAAGAGAGGAGAGGAAGGACCACAGGTTTAATGGGTTAATATACGGGTTTTGACTTTCGTAGTTTCGGATTACGAGCGTTAAAAAGTGTAATAAAACCACTGTAATTTCCGATGTACTATAACCGTTAAACTCGCAGCAAAACACTTACCCCGCGCGGTTGCATCTTCATGATACTATTTCCTACTCGATTGACGTACGCTATTGGAATAGACGCTTCTCTTTGAAAATTTTTAGGGTTTTAAATTTGTATAGAGGACGCGGGGTCTTACGGGTCCAGACATAAGGGGGCGCTTTAATTTCACCCGCGCGATTTAAAATAATTTAGAAGCTCATTTTTTTAATCCAAACTATATTGGGTTTCGGACATTTATTTTTTAAAAGAAATATTCGAGTATGAGTATACTTACATTATTGAGTTTAATCTTATGCTTATTGTCCTGCTTGTAGTGACCGGATAATTGATACAATACTGCTCGACTTCTTCTCCGTCCGTAATTCGCTGGTGGCGCCTCGGGGTCTAAATTACCATTTGCATCTAAAATCATCGTCATCACACAGACACACAGACAGAGATTGAAATTAATTATACATATTGGCGCTCGATGTTGTGCGTTTCGCCTAATTTGAATCTAATGGAGCGTGACGTGTGGCATGTGGCACAATGTCCAAATGCAATTTCGTGGTCAAATGAACATTAAGCGGATCAATTGGCTTGTACAATTTTTTATCTCTTTCTTTTTTTGTATTTGCATCTACTGTTTTATATAGAACTACGATGATTACTTTAATTCCGTTTGTAAATTTTGCAAGCAATCAATGCAGTGATAATAATAATAACAACAACAATGTGTCGTAAATTATTTATGCCGTAGTATACATTTATTTTGATTGCTGAAGTGGAAAAGCCTTTCGTGCGTAATGCGTATCTATCTAGGTAAACAAAGCTATACACAATACTACTATACTTCGCATAACTATACAATAGGACTTGATATCAACAGGTTATACTACTCACGTTGAAACATCGCAGAGACACATGTAGGATGAATGCAATGACTTGGAAAGCGTCGTTTGTTTTTTTTTTTTCGAAATTCTCTCTCTTTTTTTTCGTTTTATCTCGCGAATCGCGCGCGACTATATTCTCGAGTCTCCCCGGAGGCGTAAGCGACCTCATCGTCGTCGTCGTCGTGATTATTCATCGTAGACTCGTCGGAACGATTGCCCTCCTCCTCACCCTCCCTCCCCGTAAGTACAGCTTTATAATAGAGCTGGTTAATAGCACTGAGGATGAGATCGTTGAGGAGGTGAGGGAAAAGAGGGATCGATTATGAACTTGGATAATTGATTGAATGAAACTCGCGAGGGATTTCGCGTGAAAGAGAGAGAGAGAGAGAGAGAGAGAGAGAGAGAGAGAGAGTTTATAATGAGAGATTTTTTTACTGTAAGTGAGAGAATCATTCTTAGTTTGCAGTGAATCTTTTCAAGTGAAAATTAAGAAAGAATAGACTTTTGTTCTCTGGCTGAAAATGGTAAAGTCATGAATATGCAGTATCTCATAAAATAAAATGTAAAAGTCAGCTTAACAAAAAAGAAATCTTGGTCTATTGTCGTAGCTCGGTCTACCAATTAAGATCCCCGATGTAAAAAAAAAACGAATAGAAGAAAATTTAACGTGACTCGGCAAAACATCAGCGCAACAATGGTACTGCATAAAGCCCCGGGATAACAGATTAAAGTGAAGATGCAATCCAGCAGAAGAAGACTTTACCCGTCCTCGGATTTGCATAAATAGACTCGCGCGGAAACTCGACACAACCGTGAAAACGACTATTTCTCTCTCTCTTACTCCGCGAAAGGCTGCACCTTATCTTTATCTCTCTTTCTCCAGCACTTACTTTACCCGGACGACTTTCTATCCCCAACGTCGCTCTTCATCTCTCTCTCTTTTTTTCGTCCTCGTTTGCCCGTTAATGGAATATTCGCGGGGGCGCGAGCGCGATTTATATAACAGCGGAAATCGAGTAAACGAAGGGGAGACTCGATTTGAAAAAAAAAAATGTTTTTACTTCTTACTACCTCGAGTTTTTATTTCTCTGCTTCGTTTTAATTAACTGCCGAGCACTCGCGGGCTCGCAAATCTTTCTCTTGTATACGAAACCTTCGCCAAGGACAAAAAGTTTCTTTCGCGACGCGGCAAAAAAAAAAGGTCGAGGAGTGATATAGTGGGGCTAGATGCATGTGTTTGTAAGTACGAATATTCTTTTTTTTCTGTCTTTCTTCTTGGACGACGGCGCTTAAGCGTATTGTGTGTTGGTAGTTTGCGATCGTGTATACTTCATCAGTGTGTGTGTGTATATGCAACAGTTACATTTTTCTCGGAGAAACGTATACCCTTGAAATTTTTTTTCTCATTTTCGAAAGAGCAAGCTTGAATGCGTTCTCATCTTCTCGTCTGTCTAATTGTAAATCCCAGCTTTGAATTTCCGAAAAAAAAGTTCATTCTCTAAAATACTTTTTTTTTTGTTTTTTTTTTGTTTGAAGATCCCTCCGTCGCGCATCTGACCTTGGCATGATAATTTCACGAAGGAAAATTCGTATTTAGTAGCCTCCGCGCTTTACGAGGCATAAAAAGCTCTCGAATGAAAAGTTTTACGATTGTGTGTGTATATACGACGCCCGGGCCATATAAAGCGAAATGACATTTGTATATATTTCAATTTTTATCCCTAACCTTTCCTTTGTTATAACTTACATATACTGCTCCACGTCACGTTTTATTATTATATTACACTCTCTCTGGGTTTGAAAAAAGAAAGTTGACGTACATATATGACGAAATCCTTTAAAAAAAACACACTTTTCTGCGAGCTAGAATGGCTAAAAAATTTTTTGATGCTAAGGCTTCCGGACCTTTTTTCTCTTCTTTTTGAAGGAATATATTATCGGAAAATGCTCGTAAACATTTGAAAAGTCTGCAGGAACTACTTTTTCGGCATTTTTCCATTAAAAACAAATGGGCTTTTCTCACAGAAAATAGGCGAAAAACGGCATTTCTTAAAATATTGATTTCTCGGCTTCTAAGACCGC
>JAWWMK010000021.1:4950631-4970967 GCA_035047105.1 Galeopsomyia nigrocyanea | reverse complement strand
TAATGGGAAAATGCCGAAAAAGTAGTTCCTGCAGACTTTTCCAATGTTCACGAGCATTTTCCGACACTATATAGCTTAAAAAAGTAGACCTCAGAAAAGTGTGTTTTTTTTAAGGATATCGTCATATATATAGACGACAGGCGTGTGGAAGCTAACGACGTCGTTACCGAACTATTAATTTTTGGTGACCTGTGCGAGTGAGAGTCGAGAGAGAAAAAAAATAAGAGAGATAGATCCGTTACTCTCGACTTGCCACGCTGAAAAATCCGAATAAATGACGTTCCCGAGCATATATCGCGGCAACATTAATTACCACAAAGCTTTTTGTGCTGATTCGTCGGTATTTTTTCACTTAGAAAGGCTTTTTTATATATTCATCGATATATTATTTTCATATTATAGGAGTGATTGATGCCGATGTAATGGGAATCTATCGAAAATACAATTAAATGAAGAGAAATGGGGAGAAGTTGTTGAATAATTAAACGACCGTCGGTCAACCGCACTAAGTATAATACGAAACGTATAGCGTCAATTCTACTGAAAAATAAATGAAGAATAACATCACGCGAAGAGAGAGAGAGAGAGAGAGAGAGAGAGAGAGAGAGAGAGAGCACACAGTCTATATATTGCTTCTGAATGTGTGTATGTGTGTGTCTGTCACTGCACTATTCATGTCGCGCTCATTACTGGCGCTGACATTGACGAAGCGGGGAGTGCATAGCTGGGTCGCTGAACGCCTTGTTCCATCGATCGAATATAAAGCCGCAACCAACCCGAGTGAGAGAGATGCCGTGTATTAGTGCCGAGCCGCAGCGAGAGCGTGCTAAAAAACTACAGGATCAATTCTTGCGGAAGATTTTGAGGGCTATGCCTGCTTTCTCTCATTCTCGTGACTTTTACGACCGAGCTGTACTATATATCGCGCGCTCTTTTTTTTCTTCTTTTTCTTCTTCATCGAGAGGATAGATGTATACGTGTATTTTCGCGTTCGAGGCTTCAAGTTTTATGTCAGGAACGCGGAGTGCTTCTGTGTACTATTACACTGAAAATTTATGTTTAAAAAAATAGACGGTTCTCTGTTTTTTTTTTCTTCTCTCCGACCGGTGAAATATATCGCGGAGGTTCAGCGCGCTGGAAATTGAATTTGGGTCAATGAAATATCGCGGGATTTTTCGACTTGGACTTTAATCGTTTACAATGAAAATGCTAAGAAACGGTGCGGTATTTTTCTTAAAAATAAACGTTGATTAAAATTGTTGGCTAAAGAAACTCCGATGATATTGTGCGCAATCGCAAACTCCAATTTCGCTTATTTCAATATTCGATTAAAAGTTCGGAGCAAGCGCGCGGAGGAGGACATTGATTCTCGGGCAACGAAATATTGCACCGTCGACTTCGTCAAACTTTTTAAATGAAAATCTCTCAGAACGGCTTCATTCTACTGTGCTTTGTGTATTCCATTACTTCCCGGGGGGGGGGGGGGGGGAAGGATGCAATTTATGCAAGACGATATATTACAAAACAGCCGTGTTACCGAATCGAGAAAAAGAAGGGCTGATATATACGAGCTCTGGAAGAATATGAAAACTCACGAACTCATCTACATATTCACACGTATCCTCGACCTTGCTCTCCCTTTTTTTCTCTCTTCTTCCACTTAATTTGCATCTCGTAGACTCGACTTTTCGTTACGGTAAGGAGCGTTTTTTTTTCTCTCTATCCTCGGATTTTTCGAGAGTATACTCCCTCGCACTTTTCTCTCCCCCCTTTTTTCTTTGTTTTTCAGCATCGAACTTTTACTTTCTTCCTCTTTCTTTTCCTTGATCAAGTTACCTTCTCTGAATTCAGATTTTTTCACGTTCATACCCTTTGTTTGTCTTTCTTTTTAAGCTCTCCGATGGGAAGTTACTGCTGAGCGTCGAGCTATCGAAGCGTTACGTAATTCTTTATTTTCTCCAATTCCACAAAGATTCATTAGAGACTCACGGTATTATTGCGACGTTGCTTATTCAAACTCTTTATTCCCTGGAAACTCATCGGGGTAAAAACATTCGCAACGATGTACCGGGAAAATTGACCAAAAAAAAGATAAAAATCCACATATCTGTGTCGTAATTTATCTCCGATAAAAGCAACTTTCTATTCGCCTTGAACTTTACTACCAAGGAGAATCACGAATCTGCCGTCTCTACCTCTCTTTTCTCACATCACAAAAAACGAAGCGAGGAATGGAATGGAATGTCTCTCTAAAATCCGAATCCCGCAATAAAACAGATTTTTACGACGTCGAGCCATTTCCAAGCGAGAGGGAAAGATTTTCCGCGACATCAGCTCTGCTGGACAACTACCATGCACACTCTTTCGCTCTCGCGCGCTCCTCTTGATGTATCGAAGAAAAATGAAGCTGCTCTACTGCGTCCCATCATCGCCTCGCTCCGATATACTCGTGAGCGCAGAGAAGTCCTTCATAAATCTATGCCACACGTGTCTATCTCTCGTCTATCTTTTTAACCTGCAAGGAGTGAAAATAGGGGACGATGCTTGCTTCTGCTTCTGCTGGTAAATCGAAATCGAGACGTATACACATACATACCGAGACGGCAAAATCATCATTTATACGAGCTCTCATCGATTTGTCCTTTTCATGGGTCTTCGTCTCGTTTATATTGCCGGAGATATATACGCCAATAATGCTCGGGCAACTATGGGTTTATTCGGACTCTATTGTCTTTTTCCTCTACGGGATTTTTTTTTTCGACGAGGGTAAAGTACTTTGTTTTTTCCGATGGGTGGGAGGAATAATCTGTAAATTTTATTGTAAAGGTAAATAAAACAATTGATGAAAAGGGATATTTTTGATTTCCGAGCGTGATTAAAAAGAGAGAGAGAGAGAGAGTGAGAGAGAAGAGTTTTCAATTATATTGGAGTAACGCCAACGTTGATATACTCGAACGGATTGATACAGAGATTATGAATACGATTCGGACACACTCGCTCGACGAAATTGGAAAACTCATCGATATGTCGGCGAGTGAAATTGAATTTTCCAGCCATTGAAAAAATGATGTTTTTGCCGCGGAAATATATATTTTTTTTAGCTTTCGGAGTAAATGTCTGTTATTATTTGATGCCACGCGCGGCGCGCTGTGCCACGCAATTTTTCAGTACGCTGCGTCTTTATATAAACTGCTGTCAATCAACGTGCATTTGAAAGCTGATTCTCTGGTGTATTTTCTAGTCCGTGTATTTTTTCACGATGGCTTTGTTATGGTATTTTTAAATATTGCTGCTTGAAAAAGGGAAAATTTGTATTTTTTTATGCTCAAAAATTCCTTCTTGTGTTTCGCATTGATCACCGTGATTTTTTTTTCAGATTTTTTTTTTTCAGCATCAATTCCAAACATTGAAGGTGCTAGAATAAACATCGTTTTTTGTAAGCTCCGCGTCGTTTCGCAAACTACGTAGCTATAGAAACGCACATCCATTACTTTTTTGCCAAAAAAAAACGCTCGCGAACTAAAATTAAAGCCGAGCCCTGGGCGAAAAACTTATACGAGTTCAGATGAGAGAAAGAGAGAAAAAAAAGAGAGAAGTCGCATTGAATCAATCCTTTTCACACTGGCTGCTCTAATACCGTTGCATGCGGATTCAGCTCTGCCGAATTTATCGGTTAATCCAACCTCGCTGTATTTACGAAAAAGAGGGAGAGGGACAAAATAGACAATAGAAAAGAGAAATCGTGAATGAGTATATCCCACGATATACGACCTGGACATAGAGTGCGCGCGTATAGGGGGAAAATGGTTTTTTTCCCCCAGAATATAGGAGGGTGGAAAATTGTTGCAGGAATGCGTCGTAAAATTGGTTTTTTTTCATCAGTTATCCCTCCCTTCACGCGCACATACACTGATGATTTTCAAGATTTTAATTCGCTTTTTCTAGGTCGCAAATAACTTACCAACCCGAGAGAGCGATCCTTGTTCTGAGAAATACCAAATGGCTATGTGGGATATGTATACGCGTAGGTATAATACTAAACGCACAACTGCCCGAGAGAGAGAGAGAGAAAGAGAGAGAGAGAGAGAGAGATACTGGCCTCGATGGAATTTACGAAGGGTTCGCTAAACGTACGTGTGTTCTGCTCTCTTTTTTCTCTCTCTCTTTCTCTCTCTGATGGTTATTTGCACGATTACTTACCAAGATTTGTGTTGCACGCGAGTTGGTTAACGTCCGCTTTTTATTTATTTTATTATGGTCGCGTATGACTTACGATACGATGCACATTCTGAATATTTCAAAACTCGATAGTTTTTTCATAAAAAAAAATTTTATGTTATGTCGGCGTAAAAGGGAAGGATATATATATATAACACCTGTATACGGTATACATCATCGAATCGATCCATCCTTAACTTCCAAGCACGACATTTATAGGACATTATTTTTAAAATTGAGATTGATGACTGCGCGTTGTAGCACTTTCGTACACACTCGCGCACGCAAAAAAGGAACAATAATGCAATCGTTCTCCAACACACACTCGTCTCCCTCGTTTCCAAACATTAATTTAAAAAAAAGCTTTCAGCGACTCTTTCGCGCGCATGAATCATTCATCGATGACAATTACACGTCAATTAAGAAACGCGACGTCGATAACTCATCACACGACAAATTTCCATAAAAGCCAAGAGAGCGAGTTGGTGGGTGTGTATGTGCGCGATGTTAATCGTGACATTGACAAAAGAGCTTCGCGTAATGTCTTGAGGAGGCTGCCGCGTATATAAGTCAAGATATCGCGTCTCTCTCTCTCTCTCTCTCTCTCTCTCTCTCGCCGTCAGTATATAGTCGCTAGGCAACAATCCTCAGGGATTTCACCTCGTTTCGCGAATGCCTTCTCTCACACTCCCAGTCTATTTCGCTTTTGCGCTTGGTTGATGCTCTCTCGCTCGCTCGCTCCGTTCGAGCTTCCTTTTTTTTCCTACGAGAGAGAAAAATAGAGGGCGAGTATGGTAATGAGATACTTATGAGGATGGATTTAGTTGTAACTGACAGAGATAACGCCGTTAGAACGCTGAAACGGTGATGATACTATTGATTTTCTCTTTGAGTATATCAATTTGCTGTGTCGAACGTATTCAAGTCGATGCGTACTTACAGTGACTTTTTTTCTATGAAAGAAAAAGAAGGGGATACAAGGTGAAAAGAACAGCAACCCGATATATACAATTCATCGGTATACAGCAAACAGCGTGGCAAAGATTGATGTGCTGTCTCGAAATAATTTTTTTTTTCTACCAGACACTTAAAGGTACCTACTACTTTTCTCTCTTCTTCTTCTTCTTTTTTTGCAGCTTAAAAAGAAACCCCTCGCTCTCGCTTTCGCTCCAAGGCCGTCGTTTGTGAATTTTGGAGAACGAATTTTCCAAGCGCCAGAGGTAAAGGAGCAAGAAGCCCGAGTCATTAAGAGTTACTCCCTTTCTACTTTCGCCCGAGGAGACAAATGAGCATTTGTGAGCGCCGCCGCCGCCGCAGCGCGCAAGCTCGTCAAGTCTCTCTCTCTCTCGTACTTGGCAGTCTGCCGAAAACGACGGCTTTTAGCCACCTTCTTCTTGTGCTTTCTACTAAAGGTTTCTTTTTTCTCTCGCTCCGCTCGATCTGAATTTCTATTATCGCACGTTCTTTTTTTTCTTTCTTTCCTCGAGGGGTGAAATTTTTTTTTCACTTTAAGTGCTGAATCAGTAGAATACACTCGGTTTGGTCAGGCGATGAAAGTAATTACGAATAGTTGGCTGTGTGAAATATGGATTGGAATCTTTTTCAGCAAATAGATGGACGTGCGCCAAATATATAGACTTTTATATGTATAAAACTCGATAAAAATCGAATTCCCATTGTTTGTACGAAGTCTATTGGAATTCACGGAAATAAAAATTCGCAGTCAAAACTCTCTGCGTGTACCCACGAGACAAAAAAAAAGCACACACATTTTATTTTCATTCCAATATCGACTGTGAAAAGCGAGAAAAAAAAATTTATTTTTTATTCTCGTTTTAATGCGATTGCTCTCAATCGAACAATTAGAAGCTTAATCACATTATCAACGACGAAAACTTTTTTTATCGAATGAGATAACAAAAAAAATTCGCTTCAATCAAGCACTCGAATACGAAGGGATCAGGTGATGAAATTTCACCTGAGCATTGCTTTCGGAATGAATGGCCAATATGTGCTCGAGAATGTGAGCGTCGAAAACGAACTTCCAATGTCAGCATGATTCGGGAACTTTTTTTCGTACGTACATTCATCAGTTTCATCGTTTTTTATCTGTACAAATATTTACCCTCGTAATATTTACACATGTAATCCATAGAGGTTACAGGTATACTCACATATTGTTCGAGCGAAATAATACATCCAATTAGCAAAATATGGCTGAAGTAATTATCGCGCACAAGAGTGGAAGTGTGATAGAGGCGGCAATAGCAATAAGACAGACGACCTTGGGTATAGAACGGAAAGCGCTTTGGATATAACGATAGTCGTGTATACCATCCGCAATGGCACAATTAAACGCTCTAGGGGGTGGGGAGGATGTATAGAAGCTATATCACGGCTGTTACACTTCTCTCCTTCGATCTTTGCCTCATGATCGTTTCGCTTGATTTCTACATCGCACAAAATTTATCCCTTTTTCGTGCGATCAACAGCTTTTTTTCTTTTTCTCGTTACGAGAGAAATGGATTTCTTCTTCTTTTTTTTTTTTTTTTTGCAGTTATACGATTTACTGGAGAGTTGTTCGTTCGAGCGTGATAAAGAACGCTACACGGTAAGGCAACGAACACGTAACCTCGTAATTTCTCGCCAAACGCTACTCGCAATACATATATATTTCATTCATGCTTCAGCTGCCTGCGATCGAATAATTATATTCCATGTAAAAAATTAAACGGATACACGCCGAGTCAGTTGCAGATATGCACCCGCGGTTAATTAGGTTGTATATACATCCGCGAATTAACAATCGCGGATCGCTAAACATATATTTCGCGGAAATCGAAACTTTGCTAATGAGCGAGCAAACAGGCACGTAATATACACATATCGCGGGTGTCTCTATGAGTTCTCGCAAATTTGCGAGGAGCGCAGCAACAGCAACAGTAGCAGTAGTAATTATAATTCAAAGTGCATCAAAAGCCCCAATGGCACTCGTCGAAATGAATGATTACGCGGTGCGACACTCTGCCAATATATGTAGTATGAAGTTCGCTTATTCCAGGTAACAATGGCCATGAGAGAGAGATGAGAGAGAGAGAGAATGTCGATTCATTTTGCCACTCTCGAGAGCTTGCGCACACGCTGATTGCAAATTCCCGCTCGAAGGTTCTAATCTGTCGGGTGTATAGAGGGTTTGAGATTCTGCGGCGAGAGTTTCTATGTGGTATATATATACGAGTTTTAACGTCGCGTAGGGTATCATCGGAAATTAGCTTGCTCGCGCGCGTTTAATAATTTTACATGCTCCAGGCGTGGAATTGGACGCGTTTTGCATGCGATTTTGAGATTTTGCAGTGTACCGTATAAGGCGATGTTGTTATGTTGGATATTCGATCGGAATTAGTTCCTCGCGCTCGACAAGCTCACGAGCACCGAGTGGACATAAAGGATAATTGAAATGATTTTTGCGTAGAATAGTCTTTCGTTTTTTCCGTCTAATCATATTGCTTACCGATAGCAATCGTTTTATTACTCGAAGAGGAAAAGTTAACGCGGAGACATGCGAGGTACACTCAGTATGATTAGTATCTAATATCCATAAAGTCGTACACGAAAATAAAATTCCGATCAACATTGTAGGAAAAGACCATAAATTATCCAGAAGCGATGAGTCGAAACCAGAGAGAGAGAGAGAGAGGCAAATGAGAGAGCAAAACGGTGGTGCGATAACCCAGGTAATTTATCGCTTCTTGGCGTCGAAAACAATGGGCCGCGCGCAGCTTGAATTCGCGTTTACGATGACGCCACATAATCCCTCTCGCTACTCTCACGGCCATTTGTTCCCCTTTCAACGCGCGATGCATGTAAAGCCCTCTTTGTACTCGACACGTCTGCTTTTTATTTTAGTCTTCTCTCTCTCTCTTTTTTTTTGCGAGTTTGCGTCGCGTGAGAATTTTCAGTATAATACGCATACGAGAGTGCTGACCTCAAGGCGCGACGGCAATGAGTTGCAGATGATTTGTAATGGTCGAGTTGTCGTTGAATTAGTAATAGACGAGTGGAGCGATAATAGGCAGAATGTTTCCTACATTAAGCAGACACTTTTAGTATAAGTTTGATTGGTTATCAATCGATAGGATTAGGGTGGGAATGATAATTTCTTCAATTTTATAAACTAACAATAAATTTAAGTATTTTTAAAAAAATAATAATTCCATGTTGCGTTAGAATTTCGAAACTATATACATGTCAAATATCTGATGCCAAGTTTAAAGCTGATTGGTCTACCACAGTTTCTCGAGGGCTTCAGCAACGCGAACTTTGAAGTCAAAAAGCATTACTATAGCTTCCTTCCTTCCTACGATTAATGTTCTCTATGGGCATTCATAACTCATGCTTCAATGTCATCAAATCCCCACCGTTGAGCTTTCTTTCTCTCTCTCTCTCTCTCTCTCTCACTCAAATCAGATTCTCGCGGACACTTCATCCCTCATGAATACCTCCGCGAGTTGGTATACCGCAAATGACTTTCTATTCGCAAATCGACTTTGACTTTTCGAAATTTTTTTTTACGACGCCAAAGCACACTACCAACTTTCAAAGCCACAGAGTTCCAACTTTCAAACCTGTCATCTTCCTTTCCTCAATCGACTCTGCGCGTTACGCTTTCCGATCTATATATGTGTGAAAGCTCATAGCAAACCGTGACTGCAACTCACCGTGAAAGTTTGCAAAATTACTTCTACCAATAAGCAGTCGTGCGCAAAGTTTCGTGATATTTCGAATTGATCAGTTCGAGATTGTAAATATCACCGCAATGCTGAAATTTGTCGAAGTAAGTTAGTTGGTAAGTGGTTAAGATCCGACGCTGACGGCGCAGTGAAGCAAATGATAATTTCATCAAATTTTCGAATACTAGTTACGAGTTACGTTAAACTTCTAAACTCAATTTTTTTCTTATTTCTTTCGAACATCAAATTAGTCGATAATTGCTACTACAGACAGCGTCGTATTAGTAAGCTCCGCGTGTTGTTTCAACGTCAGTTTATATTTCATACGTCGGACGAATATTCAAGGCAAAGAAAATATTTGGATGCTATCTTTGAGTCCGCCACATATTGAGTTCTAATATTATTACCAATTAAGTAAGTCCATTCCGAACGTCGACTGATTATCAATCTACATTAACAAGCCTGTAACTACAAATCCTCAAATTACCGTCGATTCATTTTAACCGTCCTCTCTCGCCAACATCCGCGTTAATGGCGCGCAAACAAAACACACAGACACAAACGTACAACGAGAATCCGAGAAGAAAAAACAAACGAAATATCATCTCTCCACGCTTTGTTATATACCTATATTACCTCCAGACAGCTCGCGTGTGTGTCCGAAGAATGCGCGTTGTACCTATACTTCGGAAAGTATAATCCCATTCAGTCGCGCGTGTCACGCGCTGCTCTCGCACAGCGCACCACACACGAAGAGGTTTATAACCGATAAAAGTATTATACGCCTGCTGCGGCTGCTGTTATCCCGCATATATATACATATATGGACGTATAGTCGAATGTTTACGGCATCGCTATAAAATTTCCGTTCGGATGTAAGGTATTACTCGTTTTTTTTGTTTTCTTCCAACACGTGGAAAGGTAATTTACAGAAAGTCGTATAATTGCGGAGATAATGGGAGGAAAGGAGCAGAAGAAAAATCGCCGAGAGAAAAAGAAAGTTTTTTTTTTTCAAGGGAGGAAAACTACGATCCGAATGATGGATGCCAGTTGGTCGAGAGATGATTCTTTTTGGCTAGTCGTCGTCGTCGTCGTCGTCGTCGTCGTTCGTCATTGTGTGGTATTGATTTTTTTTCTCCATAGCAAACGACCACCGCTCACAATCTTTTTGTCGTCGTGCTTTGATACCCCAGAGACTCTCTGTATATTGAAGAAACGGATGATACACTTTTTTTCAGGTATATCTTTTTTTACGTCGTCGCTGAATTATTTTTCAATGGTATTGATATTTTCATCTATCTAGAGCTCGCGTTACAATGCTTATACACCTAAATATAGCTTATTACGCACAGAATTCGTCGACGTATGAAGAAAATCTTCCGCGCTATTATATTAATACTCTATCACGCGTGCAAAATTTTTTTTTTTCACGCTACAAAGTGTCAGGCGTGAATTATCGATTTTCTTTTATGTTTAGTCTTAGCGATACTAGAACTAGGATTTTTTCTATGCTGTTCTAGGTGACATTATTAATTTTCAATAAATAAAATTACAATCTAAATTCTTCCACTCGTTGGCTCGCAACGATGAGAACAAAAAAAATAAAATAAAAATTGCCGTTACAACAAATGAACAAAAAAACACAGCTCTTTGTACCTGGTATTTATTCTAGCGTCATTGCAGTATAAAAAAAAAATACAAGGCAGTCGGTGTAAATGTATAACGAATACGCGCGGACATTAACGGAAAGCCCCCATCGATGATAACCTGCATCGACATTGAATGGCTATATACAGTTCCCACTATAGTGAAAAGCTTCGAAGCCTGGACCACCCCGGAGTGCTTTATTCGCGATCTACGCATTTCTCGAACGACCTTGATCCACATATATTTCGCGAAAAAATCAAATATATTTTCCCCCTCTCTATCCACTATATCAACGTCAACTAAAAACATGTTAATTTTTAGTCACGCGAAGTTACCGACGTTGTAGAAGGAGTTGGAAAATCAGCTATATACGGCGCGAATCGATATTTAATCGAGCCAATATTTCAGAGCCCTCTTTTTTTTTTGTTCGCTTCCCTATCAATCTCTATCCCTTTTTTTTGTCCGTCTCCCTTTTACCTTGGCGCTCTTTCATTCGTCTGACCGCGATTCGGCGGTTTTGATGTTTGAATTAAAAACTACTGCGAGTTTGGCTCCGTTGGATTTATATTTGCCCATTGCAAAAAAAAAGTATTTCGGAAGTTTGATGCTGCGCGCGATATACGTATTGAGTTTATATTCGGGCAAAGTCGTGTTTTATTTGCACGTTCGAAAGTTTGAAAAGAACGCTCATTAACTCTCCTGAGTTATTTGGCTCGGTTGATCGTGAATAAACATTGCCTCCCAAGTTTGTATAGAGTACAAAATTCGTGTAAAATACAGACGTCGATAACACGAATCGCAAGCTCAGGTTGAATATTCTTTTATATCGATAAAAAAATGTAAGTTTTCCAAGGACAGGCTACGTTTGAAAATTTTGTAGCGCAATATTTCACAGTCTCGCGGAGGTAATAAATTGCAGGAGAGAGAGAGAGGGAGAGAGAAAAAAAGCCGATATTTTTTTTCGATTCATTAGCTTTTATCTTTCGTCCTCCGCGATTCATCCAATGAAGTCCTCCTCGCGATCCCCCCAATGCATGCACAATCTAAATAGAGCTCTTTTATGGATCTATTATGCATTCAGAAATGACGATAAGACACTGTACAGCGATCTTTCGTCGGCGAATCGAAAGGAAAGAGAAAAAAAGAAAAGTACACGGCAAAGGAAAACTTCAGTAATGAACCGGAAGACGCGCAGAACAGATTAAATTGCTCTTTCACCCTAGAAAATAAAAAAGAGAGAGAGAGAGAGAGAGAGAGAGAGAGACTCCGCTCTCGAGCTCGATAAAGTTCTGGCGGAAGTTCTGGAACTCATTGATTGATTGAATATTGAAATATGGAGATGGTTCGTGAGTGCACTGATTGCACTTCTAATGCATGCCATTGGAAATTAGCGCGAGTGACGATGTTATACCTTGACTCGACTATAACTATCCAAAGGCTCATTAATTTTCGAACAGGCGAATAAATAATTCACATATAATTTGTATCGTATAATCGAAAACCGAGTATTATTGTTGCGTAACCCATGTCTCTACGAAATACAGATTCATTAGTATTTTGCAATCGAATCGGTCATCACGAGCAAATAACAATTAAGCCAAAACAAAAATACCGAAACACTCTCGAGAGCAGTGCGTCGTTGTCGATCCGCCGCGGCCGAGCAAATATTTATCTCGACTACTGCGTTAGCGTTTATATTTCAGTAGTAAAAGCACGTATCACGCGCGTACAGTCGACTTAATCGTACAAAAAGAGAAGAAAAACAAAGGTTTCGAACTGAAAGTTACGAGTAGGCAAGGCTGCGTGCGGCTATTAACCTTCTGGCTTTCTTTTTATTTAATTCGCGTTAATGGCAAGTTACGACACACATTGTGAATTCCGAGTTGGTGGCAGGGGAATAGGGAGGATTAATTCTGCCGAAGAATAAAATGTCCGAGGGTTTTGCAAAGCGTGACTGTGAGACTGGCATTTCGAGATGTTCCAGTGCACAGACATTTCTGACCTACTTTACGTGATTGGATTTGAAATCGCGAGTTAGCCATGGCTCTATAATACTGCGCGCGCCAGGCAACTTTCAATGAGGCTCGGATTTTTTTTCTTTTTATATTTACAATTTGGTTCTGACTGAAATACTTTACTTGGATGTACATTGGCAATTTCCAATTTTTTTCATTTTGCTTTTTTTTTTTTTCAACTTTTCGTCTGATTTGGAAGTCAGTATGGTATCGGAAAAAAAGAGAGTTTTTGCGGTAAAAGTAATTGATCAAAGTTATGTAGCATATGTAAGGAAAAATTTATCGGAAAAATTATTGGTTAACCTACATCTAAAATAAATTCCATTAAAAAAGTTGCAAAAGCATTGGTAAAAAACTCGTTGTAACTAAAACACAAAAAGTTCTGTTACTTCCAATTCTGAAAATCCTTGACAATCTAAATGCAGATCGCAGCTCTCTTTCCTCCCACGAAAGCTCAAAATTTTCTCGCATTCGTTCCAAACCACGAAATATCGAGGTGTACCACGGCACAGTAAGATGACGGGGAAAAGTAATCAAGCGCACGCACAACCGTAATTAAGTTCGGTGCGTCGTGGGGAGAGAGGGAGAGAGAGAGAGAACTGTTAATCTCGGCATCGTTAACCGTCGTCCTCGTACTAATACCACTGCGTTAGCTTGACAAATTGAAAAATAATGGAAAGCCAAAATTTCGTTGATGTCCCATTTCGTCGGCATTGTAATATAACCCCACCGCCTTATTTCATAAATCTCGAGCGTTATATTCTACGATTTGGCTTCAACGTAATATTTATACTTAAAATGAGTAGATCGTGACTTACGGGTTCCATCGAAGCGAGTGGCGATGGTATCGAGGAAGGTGTTTTGAGGTGCGAGCAGGCCCTTCCTGGCCGGCATCGGGGCCAACCCAACGCGCTGTAAGGCGCTCGAACCTGAAATCAGATAAGATACATATTTTTCTTTTTCACTTTGCATTTGCTGACGCTGTTGCGCGTGCTATTCGTGAGCTTTCTTTACTCTATCAGATACGAACGGTAGAAGTTATTTTCTTTTTACTGATAGTTATTCTCGTATTAATCTAAAACTGTATTGTATTGATATGCTTGCCGTAAGAAGTGTTATATCATGCTGAATAATTCATAAGCATTCTGAATATTGCGAATCGCAATGCATTATGCAACCGAATATAAGTTTGATACACAGTTATTAAGTGCAGAGGTGCTATCAACGATTTAGCGCATCGTAAATTTGTAGATTTTACGACCCAAGATTTTTTTTTTTCACAGCGTAGCTAAAAACAACGCGTAGACGCATTCTAGTTTATTTACTTGTGTACTGTGGCTTCGCCCATGAATGCTTCCAACACCCGGCATTGCTTTGTTTTGAAACGTCATTTGGGAGCCATAAAGTTTTTATCGTCTTAGCTTTATAGTACATAAATCTGACTAATGCCTTTCAAACAGCACTTTTACGATTTATATATAACTATTTAGGATTTATCTTGATTTTGATATAATAGTCTGTATTTTCGGATGTATAACACTGTATTTTGAGTTAAATGTGATGATTAACACGATGATTATTGTTACGCAGTAAAAAAAAACCACATCGTAACGTAAAGATAATTCGATCGTAATAAAAGTATTTTTCAAGCTAGATCTCAACGTAACGATAATTCTCCAGTTGGGAATATCCCGAACGCTGTAAACCCATAGTTCAGCTGGAATTTTTACTTCGATCAGACGGCCGCGTGAGAGAGAGAGAGAGAGAGAGAGAGAGAGGGAGAGAGAGAGAGTTTAATTACGTTCGCCGCTCACGGAATTACGTAAATACCCTGCCGCGGATACATGAATAATCTTGAAGTCGCCCCTACGGGAACTGATATAGATTTCTGTTACCTAATTAATTCCGGCTTTTGTTTTCAGCCTCCGCGCGGCACGCAACGCCCGAAGCATTGCATAAACTTTTAAATCGCTTTAATAATTCCATTTATAGAGTTTATTTTTAGCCAGGCAAGTAAATTGACGCCATAACGTCTATATGCATTCTCGTTATATGACAAAACGTCAATCACGGGAAGCTAAATCAACGCGTTTCCGTTGTCTCTCCCCCTAACGCGTTTCTTTCCCATTCCATTTAAGGGTCGTAAGCCAATTGGCCAATGAATTCATTCGTCGCCGAGAAGAAGAAAAAAAAAAGATGACAGCTGCCGGGGGTCATCCGGCGCATTTTGTTATATATCGTCGACACGGCCTCGGCCTTGGTGTGTACGCGGGTCAAAAAAATCCTCTCTATTCTCGGACACGTTGCTGCTACTGCTGCTGCTGCTGCTGGTTTTTGTCAGCCGTCATCTCTCTCTCTCTCTCTCCCTCTCTCTGTTTCTTCTGGACGTGCGTATACCGACCCTGACAGACGATATCTTTTTGTGTCCGTCATGCGTATCTAACGTTTCGCCCTCGTCAATTACTGGCTTCTAACGTGTGATGGATCTTATCTCTATCTTCTTCTTTTTTTTCTTCTTCTTTTTCATATCTAGGGTGACGACGACGACTGCAGCTCTGCCTTATTTCGTAATATTTGTTTCTGCTCGTTAGTTTTTGCCAGGAAAAATAATTTTCAACGGAAATCATTTCTAAACATCCACTAAGCTTAAATGCATTCATAGTTATCACTCAAATCTTCTGAGGCGTTGTCGTGTTAACAAGCATCGCGAAGACAAATCATTTTGGCATTCGGGCAGCGCTCTTCTGCTTTCATTCAAAAGCTGTCTCGTGGCCTTACTTTTGACGCGCGATGCTTATTATTTCAATAGGCGGTAAAAATTAATAAGTTTTAGAGTGAAGCTTTACAACTCATCGATGAGTCATCGATATTGTTAGTAGTAAAGCTCGCGTTGAAAAGGGAGGGAAAGCATCAATCATGCCGTATTAGTGCACTCGTGAATTTTTTTTCTTTCTTTCAAATTTGACCTACATTTTCCACGTTGAATATAGTCGTTAGGTATAAAACAAAATTATTATCAAACGTTCGTGTTTGAATAACACTGAAGAGCTCGTATTTAAAATTATATCGCCGAGTGGTTCATTAATTTTCCACAACTCTTTTTATGCGCGCGGGAATAAAGAGAATTATAGCTTTTGAGGGTTGGATTTTAAGTTTGCATTGAACGGATTTTTTTGTTTTGTTTTAACACCTAAATGGATTTTCTAGCAAACCTGCAGGAGTGTAGTCGATAGAACTTTTAATACTATGGGTAATTCGCGTACATCTTTCATTGGACATCGTATTTTTATAAATGAGATTATTAGAAAATAAAAAATAAATAGATAGTGACATGTCGACGTAAGCTTCACTAATTCAATATTACGAGTGAAAAATCGCAAAAAAATTTTTTTTCTTCTACATTTCCCATTAATTATAAATAATGTATGCTTCCGCTCGCAGGCTTACTCTCGAGATTCGCTTATTCGATTGAAAATATGTATAGACTAGCCGACGCTTCTCGAGCGTTATGTATACGTGTCTCTTCCCCTGATTAAAATTTTCAATAATCAATAAATGAACGAGGGATACATTAAAATAATTAAAGCTTCACTCTCTCCTTCCTTTTGCCCTTTTTCCTCTCTCTATTTCAACGGTCAAAAAAACTTCGTATATACCCTTGACGATCGTCGCACGCTTCGTCGCGTAGCACTTAAAGCGAGTGATCCCTCCCCTCGTTTTTTTAACTCGCTGTATATGGAAATTGATGTGCCAGTGTGACTTTCCTTTCGAAAAAAAAATTAGGAACGTGCGCTTTTTTTCCCCTCTATCCTCTTGTGTCGCTCTTATTTCATCGGTTTAACCAAAAAATGAGAAGACGTCGTTGGTTAGTAGAAAAAAAACACTGGAATATAAAACAATTATGATAAATGGTCGTACATTTTCTTTTTTTTTCTCCGTTGACTCGAACCCACTTGTAGCTGTCATTTTTATTCCCGCACGAACGATAACTTACATACTGCCCCATTCCCGGAAATCAGATGTGCTTGCATCAATTGTTATGCTTTCCATAATGCTCGAGAGAATGATTTATCGTTCGTCGGGGATTGTAATGATGATGGCTTATCAAATGTAGTTAGTGCGCTTTGAAAGCTCGCAAGCGGGCATTTAAATTTCGCAATTACACATCGAATCGTAGGAAAAGCTCATCAAGTATAATCGATATACATATCGCAAATGAATATGTATTCCCTAATTATTTGAAATTTAGATCGCACTGAAGAATCGAGGTGAAAACGCGTATATACATTGATAATTCCGACGATTTATCGATGCGAATGATTTACACATACACATACTGTACGACGAGCTATTAAAAATTCTAAAGCACACGTTGATAATTATTACCGTGGTAATTTGTCTAGACGAAATGTAAATAAACGTCGCTTTTGAATGTCTAATTACCGAGCGCGGGAGTTTTGTCAAACAATACTCGTAAAGCTTTTAATGCGTACACGGGAATATATATTTTAACGTACAAAACAGAGAGGGAGGGTGGGCAAAAAGCTATTTCCCTAGCGTGATATATAGACGCCTGTACGGCCGTTAACGCGCTTACTATATTATGTTTCAAAGTTTCATATCTCGACTGCGAGAGACAAGAACAAAAGGAACCTACTTAGTTATAAAAAATAAATCATGAGGCTGCACGTCTATGTATCTGATTTTCGCATTTATACGGCTCGTAATTGAGATTTGTGTATCGAGTAAGGAAAATTTGTTATTTCGAGACAAGTTTTGCTTGGAAATAGACAGACCGACACTATCCACAACGACACTCAATATTACCTTGGAGAGAATTTACTTTTGCTCAATCAGAATTCTAAAAAAAAAAATTAAAAAAACCTGGCGTTTTCTCGCTTGGTGGAACGAGATGGAAAAAATAGATAATAAACAATATTTCTCGAACGCCAGAAGCGTTCTATTTCATTATATCTTCCCATTATTACGTAACTCGCGCCGTAATTATTTTCTCTTGATCGTTACGTCTCGATTTCCCTCGCAAGGATTACGAAAACCCTCCTTATTATTTTCTCGGGGGAAAAAAATCAACGGCAATTATAAACGCGACTGCGCTTGTGTGTTGTTTCCTTCTCCTCCTTTTTTTTCATGCAGGTACTCGAGTGTTGTGTGTTTGTGTGTGTGTGTTTGTGGCTCATGAGGCGCTCACGTCACGTGCGCCAGTTTATCGATTCTAGCCGAAGAGAGAGAGAAAGAGAGAGAGAGAGAGAGAGAGAGCGATGCTCACTTCTATTCCCAGTGTTTTTACCCTCCATTGCATTTCTTTTTCGTTCGTTCGTTCCTAATGAAATTCGACTCGTTCGGTGGGCTCCGAACTATTGATTAGTAGTCTCTATATCGAGTTGAGTCGAAGGAAGATACTTTCATCTGATAAGTTGGCTACTACTCTCTCGATCTGAAGAGCCCCTATATAGAGACGCGAACTTTGCGATAGACCTCGCGAGCGGGTCGTTGACTTCTATACCGGCAATGCAAGTCTACCTGTGCGAGGTTGATCAGCCTACTTTTCGATCGCGGATGTGCTGCTGAAATAGATTTTGAAGTATACTGAAAAATGAAGTATTTCAAATAGAAAAAAATTTCATCTCTTTTAAGCCAACATTCGATTCGAAACGTGATTTATCATAATGCCACTGAGCTTCAATAATACTATACAATTTGCATCGAAATTGGAAAAAAAAATCTCATTCAGAGCAAGAATTCTACGTCTCTCTCAATTCGGTATTATAATCCCGTCGTCCCTGCTGCAAGCTCTCTCTCTCTTCTCTGCTCCTACGTTATTTTTTTTCCTCTTTTCATCTTGCTCGCTCGCTCTTGCTCGAGCTTCGATACCCGTAATTTTCTCGATCCGATACTTTCTACTCGGTACGCAAGTAAGTAAACTCGCACATAGCGAGAGAGAGAAAATGAGAGTTTGCGAGAGTGAGTTCATCGACACGTGCGCGAAGAGCTAATTAAAGGACTGCGTGCGAGAGTTTTCCCTCTTTCTCTTGGGTGCTCAGTTTATTTGCTGATGCACTACAATGTGAGCAACTTACCTCTGTCTTCGCCCCTCGCTCGCTGCCTGTTTGAAGAGGCTTATTTACTCGAAGCAAAGTGTGTTAGAGGGGCATTGTACAAGGGATGCCACGAAGAGAGAGAGAGAGAGCGAGTGTTTCCGGGAAAAGCCACGAGTGATTTTGCAATTTTGCGGAAAAGTTACGTGGCACTTCAGTGCGGCCATCGAGATTTATACGCGTGGTAAGTGAGCTTGCGAATTTTTTTTTCTCGAAAGAGAGAGATAGAGCTTTGTATTTATATTTAAGACGCTTAGTTGTATCATGTGCGTTTACGAGCGATTGGTTTTCCTTATCGCTCGAGGAGAATTCGATATTAATAAAATGGGGTTATGAAAATATTGCCTTGATTGATGTGGAATGTTTAGTCTGAACGAAAATTCTTAGAAATAGAAAAAAACTAATATTTATTTTTGTTTTTTCACACTCTGACATATGAAAACAAAACGTTGATTAGTTAATTAATTAATTGCCTTCAGCGTCGCGGAGTATAGAAGCCGCTCTAGATATACCGATAGTACTATCAAAATACACGAATGTTTTGTGGAATAACGTAACGCGCGTGCCAGCAATCAATCGAACGTCTCGCTCATTTATAAATGCAAAACACGCCTAATTTTAGCAAAAATTATTCTTAGTCCTCCCTCGGCGAAATAATAAATTAACAAAGAACAAGCTTCTCGGCATGATCGAATACCTCGAGAGAGAATTTTGACGTAAACGAGTTCAAGAGCGAGCGAGAAAAAGAAAAAAATTAAAAATACATAAAGTATAAAGAAAAGTCGGGCGAGATGTCGAGGAAAAAAAAAAGAAGAAAAAAAGGAGATGTTATTTCCGACGAATCGCGGTGTATTTACGTCGATTCCCACGCTGTGCGCCAGTCTAAAAAAAGCCACCTGTCGGCGTATAGTTTTAGTGTACACGTTTTAGCAGGCGATGATGCTCGAACTCGGCCCGCGCGCGCGCGACTGGAGAATAAACAGCCGCGCCGCCCGCATGTAACATCGGGTTCTCGACCTGTTTTGGACCACAGCCAAAGGTTGCCAAGGAGGAGCGAAGATCGAGGAAAAAAACTTCTAAATCTTGAAGATTTATCTAGGACAAGGTCAACTATAAAATACGTTCAGTAGCATCTGTACAAATAGACTTTGAAATTTTGCGATGATTTGTTCTCTATCTCTTTCTCTCTCGGTAAGTTATATAGCCGATCGGTTTCGTTCAATGAGGCGCCAAGTGGGTTATATCGTAAAAATAGGCGCGTGCCAATCGATATATCTCTCTTTTGTTTAATCGCTCGACTTAAGCTTATATACTCTCTCTTTCTCTTTTTCGGGTCAGCTTTGCGCCTCATCAGTTTTAATTTTTTTTCCACTCGCCGGAGCAATATAAGCTCTGCCCGGTGTGTCATCGAAAGTTGGAATTTCTTTTTTTTTTATTATTTCTCTTCCCGGAGAGAACTCGATGATTACTTTTTCGATCTTCACTAGATGTATAGAGAACTCGATCCATGTTCGATGCCCGAGCAATGAGAATAAATCAGAGAGAGAGAGAGAGAGAGAGAGAGAGAGAGAGAGAGAGAGAGAGAGAGAGAGAGAGAGAGAGAGAGAGAG